>JACCPG010006202.1:0-12669 GCA_016069955.1 Drepana arcuata | reverse complement strand
TTATAAGGTAGGACGTAATGAAGCTAGGAATCCGTATCGTAATTAAAAATGGGTCAACAAGTTTATCAACCATAATTATAAATTCATGTGTGTATAATCACACTCGAAAAATAACCTACCCTATCCTCACGCCTTCCCACAAGGGTCCCCGAAGGGGTAGGCAGAGGTATATAGGTAGTACCCACACACCGACTTTCTGCAAGACATATATTTTAGGTGGCAACGTGACAGATGGCGA
The DNA here is from genome assembly GCA_016069955.1 of Drepana arcuata. Lineage (NCBI taxonomy): Eukaryota > Metazoa > Arthropoda > Insecta > Lepidoptera > Drepanidae > Drepana > Drepana arcuata. The sequence continues at coordinate 12,431 of JACCPG010006202.1, read as the reverse complement.
GGCCATCGGCGTTATTCAAACACGACTTAAACCTTTGAATTGCTTCTAAGACGTATGCAGGTTTCCTCTCTTCTCCTTCATCGTAAAGCTCGTGGTGTGACTTATCACTGTACTTAAGTTCAGAAAATCTCAATGGTACAGTCGGGATTTGAACTTACGATCTTTTCGTCGCAGGCATCTACTCGAACCACTCGGCCACCAGAGCTTTTTAGAAAAAATCTAAAGACCTATATATTAATGAGACATATTATGAAGATGGAATGTACTTTGTTTAAACGCTACTTAGGTACTTAATCTCTTCGCACTCTTGAATAATTATGATAAAAGCATATCGTCTCCTGTGCTACTTTGGGGAAATCCATGATATTCTCAGTTAAATTTGGTACAAAATCGTAGAATTTCTAATCAATTTCTATTTTCGATCCCATTAACATTTTTAGTCTCCTCGACAACGATTTAAGTCTACTAAATTACCTTACACGTGAATTTAATTAGCAGAGTCACGACAGGACACATCTAAAACCGAACGCTTTATAAATTCACGACACGTGCAAATTTCGTTTCTGTTCCACCCCGATGCATGACAAGCGGAGTCACAGCACGTAACAAGTAAAAGTGATAAACAATGTATTGTTCTCTTAATGTATGCAGTGCATCGTACCCTTCGGTTTTGGGCACTATAAACAAATGCTTGCACTTTCCAGCAGAGTACAGCTATAATTATTTATAAGATAATTTGTGGTTTAACTGCAGAATAAACATTGCATACTCGAAGCCTGTCGGTTCGTACCAGTGAGTTTCAAATCAAATCAAATAAATTTATTGCATAATTTCCTTTTCTTTCTTAATTTCAGAACAGTGTTTTATCACACCACAAGCTTTACGCTAAAGGAAACATTTTTCGTTACGTTTCTGTTGTCTACGGAACAGCTTAATTTTTCTTTCATCTCTCTTTAATGCATACATTTAAGAGTTCGGCTTCTGTCGGCGTCCTTGATACATCTCCTACCCTTCGGATCTTTCCATATTAATTGACTTCACTATTTTTTTTATATACATAGTCTTAAAAAAACTTTCCCATACACATATTGTGTGAACACAACACAATATTTTATGATTGCATTAAAACTGTGATAACAATATGATTATAAAAACCATTGCTATTTTTGTCTCATTAAAATTCTACTCAACCATGCGCAATAGATACCTTTGTCATGTGTTAATCTCTCAACGTGAATTTTACGACCTTTAATATTTCAAATGCCCTGATAGTCGAGTGGTCTACGTATTCGGAACTTCATGCCAGTAGCTGGGAACAGAATTAAAAACAAAGTTATTTGTTCTTCAGGTCGCCATTCTCTTCGTGACAGCTACAGTTCTGGCGGAACCAAGCAAAGTCGTCCAGAAGCGAAGTGGTCTTGGCCATTATGACGTGGCGGCTCCGCTTATAGCCCACGGATACTCCCATGGTTACGGGTACGGTGGGTTGGGGTCCAGCTTAGCACTTAGTGCGGGACCAGTCGGAGGCGCTTTAGTAGGTCCTGGTCCGGTCGGAGGTGCTTTAATTGGTGCTGGACCAGTTGGTGGTACTGTCGTTGGTGCTGATGTCCACACCACGGTGACCAAGCATATCGGCGTGCCAGTGCCAGCCCCGTATCCTGTAGCTGTCGACAGACCTGTGCCTTATCCTGTCAGGGTAAGATTCATTTTCAATTGAATTACAATTAAGAATAAAAGTTCGTTTGGTTTTTTCATACATATTAAATTAATGAACTTAATGCGATTTGTATTGTATTGAGCCTCAATTATTATTTGAAAAATTTAATGTAATTTTACTTCTATATTTTTCATGTGGGCACAGTAATAAAACCGCAGTCATTTTAAAATTATTGAATAAAATTTAATGAGTAACTGTTGACTATTATCTCACGTTCGTTATCAGTCCAAGCCTATATAATAATATATATAATATAAATAATATTATAATATATATTATTATATAATATCACTCCAAGCCACCACCAAAAATATGCTAACAGGTCAGACAACCCTTTTGTTACTCAATATTTATCGTTGTCTAGTACCCATAGTTACAAGCTTTGCTTTGTTAGGACTAGGGAAATTTGTGTGAAATTATCCCTAGGTACTTATTATGTATTATTATTATTATTTACATATGAAGTCATCTCAGTTTATATCGGATAGTAATGCTACAAATTTTTGTCTATAATTTTTGTCGTAAATTAATGTGATATTTCTCAGGTGGCAGTGCCCTACCCCGTGGACCGTCCCTACGCTGTCCATGTACCCAGGCCGTACCCAGTGGCCGTAGAGAAGGCAGTCCCCGTACCCGTGGACCGGCCTGTACCCGTCCCAGTGCCCCATGCCGTCCCTGTGCCAATCATTAAACAGGTATCTTTATATGTATAATTCTTCTATGGGTATGTAATAGGTATGTGTCTGTGCACTTCCTAAACGGGAGGATCGTTTTATTTGTGAGTGTTCAAATCGTGTTTAATTTTTTCTCGCACTGGAAGGGACAGTATCATGTATATTATAATAACATGTTAATATGTAACAAGAGCTCATTATCCTACGATAGAAAGACAATGTGGGTGAATGCTTGCATTGCGTACCCTACAATGCTATACATCGTAGCACGGATGCTAAGCTTCTTGACACGTGTCTGGGTCACAATGATTTGGGACATGTCAACATTACTTTTGCTATGTTTTTAAAGTAAATTTTACAAATCAAGCGACAAGTAACGGGAGCTTGTGATTATTTCTTTTGCTGCTGTTTGAATACGACAGTTGTGTATGTTTAACTGAATTTAGATTTGATTTCAATTAACGATCTCAGTTGAATTAATAATATTTTTGTAGGCTGAACAATTGTGTCGTGTACGGTACTATCCATTTTTGTCAAAACAATTTCGTAATTACCAATTTACATGCAATTTCCAAATACGATGTACGTAGTTTCAAAAACCTACCTAGCTACATCTAAAATATATTAAGATAAAATCTAATCGAAAATTTTCCATACAATTACATAGAAGATAAAGTTAACATCAAATCGTTTCAATTATCACATGTACATACATACCTTATTGTAATATAATTGTTAATTATTTTTCGACAGTTGGTCTCGGAGTACAATAATAGAAAGTAAATAATGCAAAATTTGCAAATCCCCCTTAAGCGCCTACAAATGAATGGAAATACTTTCAAATCTCTTATCGCCTTGTTTGGTCGTATTTTGACATTATGGAAAGGTTCAATTCTACTATACATACATATCATCAGGCAGAGTCCCTAACGGGTTAGGCAGAGAGTATATAGCGCCAGTTCTCTCTGGACTGACATACCTCTTTCGCTTCGTCCACATTCATCAGTCTCTTCATACATGCTCGCCGGTTTCGAGTACTCAATTGTAATATAATATTATATCATTATTTCAGGTTGGCGTTCCAGTCCCCCACCCGTACCCAGTAGCCATCCACAAGCCAGTGGCAGTCCCCGTACCAGCGCCCGTGCCGCTAGTCAAGACATACTTCGGAGCCCCGGCTCACCTCGGCGACCACTACGGAGGGCCAGTACACAGCGACATCCACCACGGATATCACAGCCTGCACAGTAAGATCTGGTAAATTTAACAGCTGTCACTCGTTTGCTAAAGTGGGGAAGCTAAGAACCATACCTGAGATCCTTCATGCCAAATAAGAAATGTTGCAACAGAACTAGTAACGATACGTTGAACGTACAATTTACGTATACGTATTAAAAAGGAATGCAGAGATTATCATCATCATCATCATCATATCATCACGCCGAGTCCCTAACGGGTTAGGCAGAGATTGGATCCCCAAGGGTTAAATGTCGAGGAATAACAGCCAACAAACGAGTGACGATAGTTAGAATGTAATATATGATATGGCATTTTCATAATGGGATTATTTTGTAGTCATTAACTGAAAATATAATGTGATTTAGGTTAGTCTAGATACTAGAGTATGAATGGTGTCTGCTTCTTTATAAATATATTTTTATTCATTGAGTATTCAAGATCCGTTAAGGGATAAGGTATCAAATTTTTGTGGGGTAAGGAATACAATGCAATTGAACACTGACGCCTTTGCAAGTATGACCATTTAAGAAATCCTTCTGCAGTTGCCATCGTTATAAATTTACCATAGGTGCTAAATGACACAAATATTTTTGTCATTTATTTTTGTTTAAGAAATAGTAGAGTTGAGAAAATAATACTATTAATTAACTTAATCCATGGGTGGATGACAAAAATATAGGTGCGACAATTTTGTCTTGCCTTCAATTGCAATTGTTTAAAGAAGCTACTCAATGAAATAATGCTGAAACAATATTTTCTACTTGATCTCCAAGACATGGTTGGACTTCGTAGTATGTGTAAGCTTGTATCTGGTGTATTGCATTTTTGTATATAGCTTCTCAATTAAAAGCTTTAATGTCACTTGAATAAGGGTTTATATCGACCGCAGTCGACTAAAAACTATTTTATGTACGAACTTTTCTAAATAAAATGTATGATACAATTTTATGTTTTTATTCCACCTTCAAAATTATTTCACAAAGTAAGAAGTTATTGAATGAGTTACAAATAACGTATAATTATTGTATTAAAACGACTGATTTCAAATTCGTCAAAAGTCCTATCAAAAATAGTCATAATGTTTTTTTTACCCACGAACTTGCGAATGAAAAGACCCACTTGATTTAGTGGAATCATTAAGAAATGCTGTTTTTAATATGCTTACACTCGACCCAGCCCAATCAGGCATGTTTGTCAGTTGGTTTATAATGTAAACCGCGGTTTCAACCGCATGCCATTTATTAAATTTGTAGGTCTTCTTGATTTAAACATATTAGTATTCATATACCGATGTATTAATACAGCAAATAATTTATAAAATTTCATCCAAACTGGTGTGTGTGACAGTGACAGTGACAACAGTGAAGTAAAGTAGGATACGACTCAGATCGTATACCGAGCATGCCAATCAGAAACTCAACCAACCCACTGATAAATGTCCTTGTGGTGACAGATCGCAGTGTACCGGGAGACAAAAAAAAATATTGTGTGTGTGATTAACAAAATCCTGACAAATTTGTAATATTAGTAGGACGAGCCCATGGGATATCCCTTTTGACTTTCGATATGATGGCCACCATACACGTACATCATAATTGCACGTTATGTTACACAACGCCAGATCATAGGCTATGATGTCATCCAGCTACACAAGTAGCGTGAACAGGACAAGCGACAAGTTGCCCGATATGTCGCTCAAACAACTCACGTCCGTCCTTCCCCATAGAAAGTGGTCAAGTGGTCGTAATGTGTTACTGGAATAGACACGCAATTGTGTAATATCCCGTATTGTGTAAGGATTAGTATGTGATATTAACCGCGCGCAATATCATGTATGACTAAGTTTTTTTTTCTATAGACAACTTTTTAATACTGTATTTGCATTTTTTTGGATTTGTATTGGTATTGTATTGTATACTTGAGCTTATGTCATGTCATCATGACATTAGCGATGGGCGACTGTTACTAAAAACATTCGAATTATTCGATTGTTCAATTTATTCGAACCATTCGAATAAAAATTGTGATCTTTCGAATAAATCGATAGTAGTAGTACGTTGACCCCGAGGCCACGCGCCCTGCCCGAGTGCAGCCGAAATTAGCAGAAGGAAACAATCGACGCCGTCGATTTAGTAGTTCCGAACGAATTAGTAATTCCCACTGAAAATCGAACGGCGGGAATTGCGCGGCGCGTCAAAAAACTGCGTGCGTCGATTGTTATTCGTTCGTCGATTATTATTCGATTGTTTTTTCGTCACAACGAATGAATTGACAATCGAATATACAGTTGTACAATTGTCGATTCATTCGATAGTTTTTTTTTTTAATCATTATTTTAATGACAAGTTAATCTGAAGCTTGTATAATGTTCATAAACTAAGAGGGTTACATATGAATATAAGGATACAGATCTTCAATTCAGGAAAAACTGCAGGGTTTTGGAAATAATGAAGTATTTATTACTGCTTTACACAACTAATCTTAGTAACAACTATTTCCCGCAAAAATGTTTATTCCATATTAGAACAATGCAAATCTCCCGCCTCGTCTCACGTCATTCCCGCCAATCTAGTGTTGTCATTATACATTAGGTTGATATTTAATAACATATTAAATATCAATATAATTTATCATAACATGCATATGAAATAATTAGTAGTCCTAAAATGAATACAAAAACTCCATAGATTAATAATCAATGTTTACTTGTTAAAATTGTATATGCGTAGATTTTAAGTGATTTTATTTTATATCCAGGTGCCCTCACGGAGTGACATAGTCGCTGTGTGACAAAACTCCTATAATAAATAGAAAAAAAAAAAAACTTCCATAGATTAAATAATGCTTACACATACTATTAGGTGAGTATTTAAAAGAATAAATCTTGAATTAGTATAAAATATTTCAATCTTTTTTCAGTTCTATACAATGTAAAAGTACATTTTGGTATTTTTGCGCTTTTCAGGCTCGGTTTTAGCGCTTACCATCAGCCAGGTCGTATACCTTGCAAGCACCAGTGCAGAATTAGGTAACAATTTTATTATGAGAGAACTGGCGCTCTCCTCTCTCTACGCTGCTCTATTAGGGACTCGTCGTAATGATAATATCTATACGATATTATAAAGCTGAAGAGTTTGTTTGTTTGTTTGTTTGAACGCGCTCTAATCTCAGGAACGACCAATAGGAGCGAAGCATAAATGAATAATTTTGCCAGAACGGGAAAAAATATTCCTTTTTAGAGCTTCCGTTGCATGCGCTGCGTAAACGCTTTAAGTTACACAAATATCATGTATGAGGGAATTGTTCCTCTTTAAAAGTTCTAAAAAAAAGTCCGCGACAGCATATGTCTATCTTTTAAGATTGTCTCACTATAACCTTTTTTATGGCAATCAAGTCCACGATGGGCTTCCAAGCTACTCAACCGATTTCAATCAAATTTGCACACCGTGTGCAGTTTGATCCAACTTAAAAGAAAGGATAGCTTACAACACAATTGGACCCGATAGGTGGCGCTGCGATCGTGTTTCAGGAAATTTTACTTTTTCACCAGGGCGAAGCTGGGCGGGACAGCTAGTATATATATATATATATATATATATATATATAATTAACCGTTCTATGTAAAGGTTGATCCAGTAAGATATTAAAATAAATGTTGATCCACCTTTTTGCAGTGTATAATTGGCTCTTTACAAATATAACTGATATACTTTAATCCGAATTTGAAATGGATGGGTTGTTTGAGGATCTGCATCGGTCGCTTTGCAACATACTTGCCATCAAAAAATACATTTTCAAAATGTTTTTGTTGATCCGTAACGGTCGCAAAAATTATACCGACGAGTCAAATGTGCATCCGTTTTATATTAATGCTCATGCGCAATCTTACAAACTAACGTTGATCCGAGAACATTTGACATTGAACCCGTCGATGCCCGTGCGGTGGCTCCAATGAAATCACTTAACCAAAGAAAAAGTCATGCCGTTGGACAGTGACATTTATACCGTATGCTGTTGCTGTTGCCAAAAAGCTGTTGTAGGATCTCAACTCTTAGAATATGAAAATACATTAATAGAGAAGAAGGGTCACAGGATAGAAACGATTACATCTCAATCATACCAAGAAACTAAAAACTTTGAGGAACAGACGCCATCTTCAAAAAATCCGGCAATAGAAAGCGACCAATCTAACACCTTACTTACAAACCCCAAAATATCTATCAAAACACCAGAAACTACAGTCAATAATAACATGGAAGAAACAGAAATTGAAGACTATAATGAAGTAAACGATAAAAAACAAGTCAATCAGTACAACTAAGACCCACAGAACAGTTGATGTGATAAATAAAGACCCCCAAAATTAAGCCAAACGGAAGTATGACGGAAACAAAACAGTCAAGTAGTACAAGTGAAAGCGATATTGATGATGATAAACAGATTCTGAAATGAAGTAAAACTAGACGAACAAAAGTACATACATACATATCATCACGCCAAGTTAGGGACTTGGTACTAGGGACGGGGTAGGCAGAGAGTATAGAGTGCCAGTTCTCTCTAGACTTACATACCTCTTTCGCTTCGTCCACATTCATCAGTCTCTTCATACATGCTCGTCGGTTTCGAGTACTCTTAACGCTCCCGTCCTTCAGAGTCTGATCTATTTGATCCAGGTAGTGTGAACAGTGTGTGTCAGTGGAACGTGGCCTTCCTCTGCCTCTTCTTGCACACATTTTTGCTTTGTATATCTGTTTCGTCAATCTTTCATCACTTATCCTTTCTATGTGTCCAAACCAACGTAACATGCCTTTCTTTACCTTTACAATCACGCCCTCATTCACGCCAGTCGATTTGCGAATCTCTTCATTGCGGATTCGATCTAATATCGTTACTCCGCACATTTTTCGAAGAGATCGCATCTCAACTGCATTCAAGCTATTTTCATACTTCCTCTGACATACCCAGGATTTGCTGCCATACAATAAGGTAGGTACCAATATCGCGTTGTGGACAGCAACTCGTTTCTTGCTCAGACTTTTACTGCCCATCAACGCCGACATGGCTCCATTCACCTTACGAACAAAAGTAAAAAATATATATCATCAAGATAATAATAATATAATAATAATATATCTTCACGCCTCCCACAAGGGTCCCCGAAGGGGTAGGCAGAGGTGTTTAGGTAATACCCACACACCCACTTTCCGCCAGAGGTATATTAGGTGCCAACGTGACAGATGGCGAGTCCATCGCCGTTACTCAAGCACGACTATACATACGCCTTTGAATTTCTTCTCATACGTATGCAGGTTTCCTCTCGATGTTTTCCTTCACCGTAAAGCTCGTGGTGTGACTAATTACTGTACTTAAGTTCAGAAAAACTTTTAGAATCATAAAGATTCTAAAAATAAAAATATTAAACCAAATAACAGAAAGACAAAAATAAAATGCCCAAGTTCAAGCGATAGTGATAGTGATAATCCAATTAAGAGACGAAAAAAAATCTGTCATGGAAACTGTTCGGGTGAAAAGATAAAATTTGTCAAAAATATTTCCAATCACATAAATAAAAAGATAAATCCAGGCAAAAACAAATGTATGGAAGTTTTAAATAAAGAACCTATTCTTCAAAATAGGACTTGGATGCAACTTAAAAGTAACATGCGGTAACCGCTTACCATCAGGCGGACCGCATGCTTGTTTGCCACCCTTGTGGTATATAAAAAAAAATGTTAACAATATCTATAAGACCGATTAACATCGGGTAAGCGACAAGCTCGTGTCGTCAACAAATTTCCTTACCATATATATATCATACCTATAAACATAAAAAATAAATAAATAAAGAAAAGTTAATGATTAGGTTGTCTTGCAATAAATTATAGGAATTAAACCAACCTTAGGTATGTCCAGTAGGAGAACGTGCTGCCTTCTGATTGGCCCATTTGAATCGGATCAACAACTATCGGAGTGGATTTGTATATTGGATCAACATTTCGGTTGCGTTTCCTAAACTTCAACGGAGTAAATCGTTGATCCGGCCGGGACCACATTTGTATGAAAAATATTACATTGGATCAACAAAAACCACCCGGATCAACATAGGTTTTCGGATCAACAAAGTGCTCGCGATATAGCACGCATGATCAACAATTGACGGATTGATATAACTATATATATATATATATATATATATATATATATTATATACATAACATGTTTGAAGGCTTTTATTAAATAATTCTAAACTTGATTAATCTATGCATGGATCTATTTATAGCGGTATTGTTAATAAATTCAAACGGTATTACTAACACGGTTAACACAGGACATGACTTACGCAACAAAGTCACCGAACGGAACGTGACCGGGGCATCGAATACGGAACTGAACCCTACTGTACTTAATGTCGACTGAGCCATTGCGCAATGGGGAAAAGTAGCGGAACGGTGCAAATGACCGGGAACTTTTACAGAGCGCATATGGGCAATATTTTCGAGTAAATTAATGTTGAGTTCGAGTAAACGAGCTGTACGGTGAATGAAAACATGGAGAGGAAACCTGCATACATCCGAGAAGCAATTCAAAGGCGTATGTATAGTCGTGCTTGAGTAACGGCGATGGACTCGCCATCTGTCACGCTGGCACCTTAAATATATCTCTGGTGGAAAGTGGGTGTGTGGGTACTAACTATACACCTCCGCCCACCCCTTCGGGGACCGGGGAAATTGCTTCTCAGACATATAACACGTACTAAAGTTCTATATAATTATATTAATAGCACCTTCAGTAAAATGTATAATGAGTATGATTTTTTTAAAGGCCAGAATAACTAGTACCATAGATTAGAGTATTATATAGGGCTAACTACTACTAACCATAAATAATTTAAATTTCCTCTGGCCGCTTAATCGTGGAACTAATTGCATTACATAGCTACGCTGCCATTGAATGACATCGAACCAACTAGACATGATAGCAAATTAGTACAGCTTAAGAAAAATAGATGTCGCTAGATGCCACAAAAATAAGTGTTACTGAGTTTTAAGGTCGTTTATTTATCACTAGTATGTTAATGACTAAAGCCGTGGTGGCCGAGTTATTCGAGTAGTTGCCTGCAATACAAATATTGCAAGTTCTGTTCTGAGCGGCGGCTCTAAGCTGTAAGTAAGCAAGGGTAGTAAAAGGCCCACATTTAGAAAAAATGCACCATAATGTAATTAAAAACATTTATTTAGTAAGAAGTAGTTTTAGAACTGTTTTTGTCCATGTTGTAAATTGCAAATGAAGCCCTATATTTTTTTTATTAAGTCTTCCTTAAGACACTCTACTATCTCTACCTACCTCGTGACGGACTCGGGATGATGACATATATTTATACCTGAATGTAGAAACCACGTTCAAGACGAAGTAGAGGAAGACCCCGTTCCAACTACCTACATCAAACCGATCGGATACTCAAGGACGGGAACGTCAAGGGTACTCGAAACCGGCGTGCATGTATGTGGACGAAGCGAAAGAGGTCTGCAAGTCTAGAGAAAGCTGGCCACCTATTCTCTTTGCCTACCCCGTTACAGACTCGGCGTGATGATATGTATGAATGTAGAAACCGCTGTTGTTAATACAATCCTAAATTACTAATGTCTACTAATAGTGAGTTTTATTGTCTGTGTCACACGTCTGATTAATTTGGTTTTTTCCTTCTTCGTATATGTCTGACAGGGTTGAAATGAATTACCAAACGTATTGTAAAAGCTTTTTGTAGGTCATACCAATCATAACGTCATTAGGTCCGTTACCTACTTTCATAGCTAACTTTTCAGGATCAATACATCAATATTTAATACCAGGATAAGCCAGGTCTAGTAGTATGCCACTTTAATCTGTTGGACTAACAACAATTGAATAATAATAATATAATATATCCTCACGCCTTCCCACAAGGGTCCACGAAGTGGTAGGCAGAGGTGTAGGTATGGGTAATACCCACACACCCACTTTCCGCCAGAGGTATATAGTTTATTCACGTAATAATTTATTTCCTAGGTTAGTATTATTTCTTGAATAATACATATAATAATAATATATCCTTACGCCTTCCCACAAGGGTCCACGAAGTGGAAGGCAGAGGTGTATGGGTAGTACCCACACACCCACTTTCCGCCAGAGATACATTTTAGTTGCGAACGTGACACATGGCGGATCCATCGCCGAATTGGTTCTTAGACATATGCAGGTTTCCTCTCGATGTTTTTCTTCACCGTAAAGCTCGATGTGTGTCAAATCATTGGTACAGTCGGGATTCGAACTTGCAATATTCCACTAGGCCACCACTGCTCCTGCGGCCAGCTAGTAATGCTATATGAACACACAACAAAACACACATTTTATCGAATCGATAAACAGAAACTGTACCACAGGGCCATGGTTGCGTGTCCTGGCCTAACTATCGATCGGGGATCGATAACATGCATCATTAATGTCGATATCGATTGCACGGTGGGGTAACCATCATTTAGTGATTTCAAGATTATCACTTTGATAACGATTATTCATATAGTATTATAATATAATATAAGTATATACATACCAACAGCAGTTCGAGCCTGCAACACAAAGATCGCAAGTTTGAATCCCGACTGTACTAATGAGTTTTTCTGAACTAGTAGTACAGTGATTAGTCACACCTGCATACGTCTGAGAAGCAATTTAAAGGCGTATGTGTAGTCGTGCTTGAGAAACGGCGATGGACTCGCGATCTGTCACGTTGCCACCTAATATACCTCTGGCGGAAAGTGGGT
>JACCPG010006201.1:0-11960 GCA_016069955.1 Drepana arcuata | reverse complement strand
GAAGATTTAATTAAAATCGGTCCAGCCGTTTACGATTCTATGGAGGACATACAGACAAACATTCATGTTTATGATGTAAAACAATTTAATATATCCTCACGCCTTCCCACAAGGGTCCCCGAAGGGATAGGCAGAGGTGTATAGGTAATACCCACACATCCACTTTCCGCCAGAGGTATATTAGGTGCCAACGTGACAGATGGCGAGTCCATCGCCGTTACGCAAGCACGACTATACATACGCCTTTTGAATTTCTTCTCAGACGTATGCAGGTTTCCTCTCGATGTTTTCCTTCACCGTAAAGCTCATGGTGTGACTAACACTGTGTACTTAAGTTTAGAAAAACTCATTGGTACAGTCGGGATTCGAACCTTTGCGTCGCAGGCAACTGCTCGAACCACTCGGCCACCACGGCTCTTTTATGGTGTTTTCTTTTATGATCTTGTAGGATGTAAAATATCTATTTATAAAAATGAATGTCAATGATGTTTGTTGAATATAAATCAATTATTACTTTTTGCGAGTCTCTCGCGTAGGCAGAGAGAGTTGAGCGCAATTCCAGACTTACGGACCTATTTCGCTTTATCGTCAGTCTCTTCTTACATCCTCGGTTTCGAGTACTCTTGGCATTCCTATCCTTGACCTATTATCCTATATATAACATAGATATAACATATAACATAGATCGAACAGTAAATAATAATATTTGTTTCGCTTTCACGTAAAAACTACTTAACCGATCATCATGAAACTTAACATACTTTTGGAGGTATTAGGAGTAACATAGGATACTTTATAAAATATATTTTTATATTATTAATATATAATTGACAGTCCGGCTGATGGCGAGCGGTTACCGTTGGTACTTGCAATACGGGGTGACAATACTCGTGTTGCCGTTCTTGTACTGGGAGGGTAGCTGTGTTGGCAGCATAAGAAACTGTGATAAATAGAACCTTTACAGTGTATATTTATAGGATTATTCTGAAGGAATGGTAATGCTTATTTTAATGTATAATGATATTAGTATTTTTATTTTAAATGGTTATATACTGGTACTGAGACATAAAGAAGAGAAATAATTATGGTGTTTATTTTCGTTTCGGTCAAGTGATTCGAGTACTTGCCTGTAATATAAAAATTGTAAGTTCGAATCCCAACTATAGGTATCAATGAGATTTTCTAACCTTAAGTACAGTGATTAGTAACACCACGAGCTTTTCGGTGAAGGAAACATCGAGAGGAAACCTGCATACATCTGAGAAGAAATTCAAATGCGTATCTATAGTCGTGCTTGAGTAACGGCGATGGACTCGCCATCTGTCACGTTGGCACTTATACCTATAAGACTCAACCTATCCCTTCGGGGACTCTTGTGGGAAGACGTGAGGATATATTAATAGTTGTTTTAGTTTCTATTAGTACATTTAGTTTGGTGTACTGTTTGACATCAAATGAAAAAAGTAATTTTAAAATTATAATTTTATTCCTATAACTGTAATCCTTACACGTAGAGAGAGTAATTACAATGCTTTTCTGAAGTAATGTACAAATCTAACACTTGATTGTGAAATTAGACAAAATTTTAATTATAACTATGATAAATAATAAAAATATATCTCGGAACAATTCCACGCATATCCAGTCCCAAACTAAGCTTGACTATGGGAATTGGACAACGATATACATACTTATATAGATAGGTAATTCCACACGAATTGACCTAGTCCCAAACTAAGCAAAGCGTGTACTATGGGAACTGGACAACGATATACATACTTATAATATAATAAATATATAAAAATATTGTGGATATCTCACACAAAGCCAACTGACCCTAAGCTAGGCAGAGCCTGTACTATAGGTATCGGCGACTGATATACATACATACTTGTATGATATGCAATGCAATACATGTTCATCACAGAAATACCTGTTGCCGGCCGGTATCGAACCCGCAACCATATAGAAAAGTGCTTATACAATATTTTGTCAAATTTCAAATTACCAAGGTCAATAAATCGAAAGCTTTTCCTAAGATTAAGGTAACTAAAAGTATTTTTTATTATGATGAAAAAATACTAATTTATAAATAATGATTAAACTCGGCAGTGATCAGAATTCGGTCGAATCAATTTATATAGAAAAATATATTATATACTTATTTATATTCTTATAATTATAATCTCACGAAAACCTGTAAGATAAGATAATATTAAGGGTAATAATTTTGCTTATACACATCCTTGTTTATATCTACATATACTGTGTAAGTTGGTACGCTTTAAAAACTCGAAAAAATGGGGACTAATTGAACATAAGTTTTGCTCTCAATAGACAATCCGTATGAAGGTCAGTTTAAAAAAAAAACATAATTTTTCATAACATTTTTCTCAATCATGCATTCAAAATGCACCACAGTACAGTCCGTAAAATAGAAATGTTCCCTAAGTAGAAAATTGTAAAGTAAAACTTGAATAGTTCTATTATATAAAAAGAACGTGTAAATAGTTCAGTAAATTTCCATAGAGGGCGCTTTCTTCGATTTCAAGTCAGTTTAGCTTAAAACAACCAAAAATTTGTGTTTATATTTTCAGTGATTTCAATGATAATGCACTAGCGAACGGAAAATATATCCAAAATAGCTTTTAATTATAATAATACAGAAATCTTACTGACTGATTGCGAAACATTTCCCATAGCATCTTTTATTAAAGTGGGTCTTCTAATGGGATGGATGGGATGGGATGGATTATCCGCTTCGCTACGTAACGCGTTACGACAATAGTGCCATCTGTACTTGTGTATAGACACTATTAAATAGCTTTTCAATAAAGCTAATTATAATCAATTGATATGCTGACTAGTTCTGCCAGATGGCGCTACATTGAAATAATAAACTTTTACGAGTTAAACAATTCCACTATTAAATTTCATTCCACTTATTAACCAATATTAAATAGTTCAACTTAGATTAGTTTAAGTTATGTTTTATATTTTAATAGTGTTTTTTCCCAAACGAAACTGAGCAGGCTAGTATGTTAAAAAGACAAAAAACATAATTCAGAGCGAATTTAACATAATTAACTGAAAATCAAGAAACGTTTGGAACTTTAACAGTGTCCATTCTAAATCTTACAGGTTTTCATAGCCTTAATTATAGAAATGGAATCACAATTTAGAAAAACTCCGCTATCTGTCTGAACAGTTGCCTCGGGTACCTCTGCAGTCCATCCTCTATGGTGTAAGCCCTTTGGGGTTGGATGTAGTAGGAAGACGGGGTTCTGATGCTCACGCCTTGAACCTGGGGCCTTTTCCTGGCCTGGAAACTGCTTATCTCGGATGCCGCGTACTGCGGTTCCGGCTGTATGTTACTCCGGAATCTGGAAAATGTGTAATCCCTGTCTGGTGGAATTACAAACCCGCTAGGAATCCTATTCACTGGAACACTAGGGGACAAGGCCTCGTTAAGACTCACATCGTAGTCATTCTCGAGGGAATCAGCCAAGTTTTGCTTAATCGATATGTTTTCCGGAATCGGCGGCTTACCGGTTGCGGTGTAAGGCTTTGAAATTTCCGGACGCGGTTCTAAGGGCTTGAAATTTGTTTTTATTGGCGCTTTGTAAGGCTCATTAGCGCTTAATTCCGGTAATGGAACAGCTGTTGCTAGATATGGTTTGATGTAATTAGCAGGCGATAGTGTTGACTCCAATTTGTCTCTTATCGCTTCATAGTTATCATTGTAAACTTTCAGTACTTTTGTCGCAAGGTTCTTTGCCTTTTCATCGTGCGTTAACTTTTGTGTTGTCCTTTCATGATATGTCGTTGTTTCTGGAGCTCTCGTTACTGCTGGTGTTGTTGACTCCTTCTTCTCATAATCAATATCTTCTTCGTCATAATATTCTTCGTCGTATTCATCGTGTTTTAGATCAGCTGTCTGGCTTTCAGTGGTGAATGTTGTAGTAGGTGCTGGTGTAGTGGTAGTTGGTGCAGTAGTGGTGGTAGTTGGTGCAGTAGTGGTTGTTGTTGGGGCAGTAGTGGTGGTAAGTCGAGTAGTAGGTGCGGTAGTAGTTGTAGTCGTTGTCGTAGTGGAAGTGGTGGTAGGTTTCGGGGTGGTATTAATAGGAGCAGTCAGGTCTCTACCTGCCACAGGTCTCATTCCTCGTGGCAGATACTGGCTCCCACCCCTAGACGGTAAAAAAGGACGTTTAACAATTTTCACATTTGATTTCAGTGGTATGTCTTTTACTTTGCTTACGACTTCTTCTTTCTTATCATCATCATCATCATCATCGTAAATGTAATCTTTATTTACTCTTGTTTTGGGTCTGTCTTCTCTCCGATCGTTATATTTCGGTTTTTCACTCTGCTCGTAGTCGTAATCGTCATCATAATCAATTGGTTTAATTTTCCGTTGCTTTACTTGACCTGTACTTGTAAATTGAGGTCTCGAAGGCTTGAACTTTTCTCTCTCAACCGGTTCAGGTTTCGGCCTTTGCTGTACGCTACTTGTCTTTCCAGAAGACGATGGTCTACTCGTATCATCTTCATCGTAATAATAGTCGTCGTCGTCCACTTTTGGTGGTGATTTTGTTGTTGTTATCGTAACGTATTCGAATTTTTGTTTAGCGCTTAAAGGGACTGGTCTCTTGATTTTCGGTGGAGCTCTAGGTTGGCTAAAGAGTCCATGGCCGTTAGGTTTAACGAGACCATCTGGTGCTGAAGGGATTTCCCTCTTTTCGTCTTGGTTTCTGTCTTCACTATCGTAGTTGGTAGGTTTCAAATAAGGTCTGTCTTCTCTAGGCCTTTCGTCTCGAAATCTTCGGCCTTCACTTGGTTGAAATCTAGGCTTTTCAGTAGTCTCGTCTCTAGACGGTCGTCTATCTCTACTCCTAATTTCATCTCTTGGTCTTATGTCTTCATCACGTGGTTTAATGTCATCTCTTTGTCTTGTCTCGTCTCGTGGCCTTATTACGTCCCGAGCACGTGTTTCGTCTCTTGGTCTAAATTCATTCCTAGGTCTAGTATCATCCCTTCGTGACTCGTCTCGTGGTTTTATTTCATCTCTTGGTCTCTTAGATCTCAGATCATCACGCTTTGGGGGTCTTATTTCATCTTCATCTGCGTCATCATCCCTACTAGCTTCATCTCTTGGCCTAATTTCTTCTCTTCTAGCATCGTCTCGGGGCTTAATATCATCTCTTGGTCGTTTGGACCTCAGATCGTCACGTTTTTGTCCCCTAGGTGTAACTTCCTCTTCTTCATCATCCCTTGGCCTAATTTCATCCCTCTTAGCTTCATCTCGCGGCTTAATATCATCCCTTGGTCTTTTTGGTCTCAAGTCATCTCGCTGTTGAGGCCTTGGTATATCTTCATCTTCTTCCTCATCCCTAGGTCTAGGTCTTCTGTTTCTCAGTCCGGGTCTCCTGTCATCTTCATCATAAGGTCGCCTGTCAGGGTAAGCCGGCCTTTTTCCTGGTCTTCTGTCGTATCTTCGATCATTATAGTCCTCGGGTTCCTCGTCTCTTGGTCTTGGACGACGCTCGTACCTGAGAAAATATGAACGTTTAAAGCTCGTTTTAAAGTCTTATTGAAATAGAAAGAGAGAGAGAGCACTTCTTTAGTTGGAACAAAGGACAATTTTATAGATCATCAGAGATTTTCTTTAGATTCTTTTGTTAGAACGCTCTTAATATGTTGGTTGATTACCTACCTATCATCTTCATAATCATCAGCTGGTCTCCTGGTCTTGCCAGGTCTGCCCTGCGCTCGAGGCCTGGATCTTCTGCCATCAGGTCTTCTGAAAATTTTATCGATTATTACATACTTTAAAAATGTATACTTTTTATATCTGCAATATAATAATTCCAACCCCTTGACCATAATTCCCAAGGGGTTTGAGTAGTCGCTTGTAACACAAAGGTTGTTCAAAGATCTAAGTTCGGATCTCGACTGGAATTATATTTTTAATACTTGTGTGTACTTTGTGTCACAAAATTGGTGCTACCAAGGCTCTACTAAGGCTGGACCGACTTTGATGATTTTTTTATATATATACATCTTCATTAGGGTGGATTCATGGACATGGATTTACAATTGCACCCGGAGGCGCTATATCTTTGACAGTTTGACAGTTATATCTTGACAGTAATCCTGTGACACAAAATGTGTGCTACCTTTCCTCATAGTCGTAATCATCTCTGGCCGGATAGTAATAGTCATCGTCATAGTAGTCATATCTATGGTAGGGGCGTCTCCGTCCGGGCCGTGGTGGGCGCACCGTGGTCGTGGTCGTCGTCGTCGTGGTGGTCGACGGTGGTGGCGCCTGCGTGGTCGCTTTGTATAGCGCTTCGTTTCTGCAAATTACAGATTAGGAAAATTATATAAACATACACACAAAAGCAAATGTGTTTAATTGGTAGATTTTTCTAAACCAATATTATAAAGAGGAAAGATTTGTATGTTTGTAACGAATTGGCTCAAAGAGTACTGGACTGATTTGAACAATTATTTTACCATTGGAAAGCTACATTCACCCTGAGTGAAATAAAAAAAAAGTCTGCCGCTAGTCTGGAATAATATATATATATATATTTTTATATCACACGGGTGGCAAACAAGCATGCAGTTCGCCTGATGGTAAGAGGTTACCGCCGCCTATGGACGCTTGCAACACCAGTGGTATTGCTCGCGCGATGCCGACCCTGCAGGAATCCTTTCACACCCTTCTTGCATTTACACATATCCTATATTTATTTATTTATTTATTTATTTATGAACTTGGATTTCCAACAAGGAATACAAAATTACATGCAACATAACGATTTAGGTGGTGACATCAATATTAATAATATATCCTCACGCCTTCCCACAAGGGTCCCCGAAGGGGTAGGCAGAGGTGTATGGGTAATACCAACACACCCACTTTCCGCCAGAGGTATATTAGGTGCCAACGTGACAGATGGCGAGTCCATCGCCGTTACTCAAGCACGACTATACATACGCCTTTGAATTTCTTCTCAGACGTATGCAGGTTTCCTCACGATGTTTTCCTTTCACCGTAAAGCTCGTGGTGTGACTAATCACTGTACTTAAGTTCAGAAAAACTCATTGGTACAGTCGGGATTCGAACTTGCGACCTTTGCGTCGCAGGCAACTGCTCGAACCACTCGGCCACCACGGTCAATATTGCTTCCTTAATGATAGGAAATCACAACATGCGTTTATATATATATATTAACATATCAGCTAGCTAATAATCTATCTCTGTGCCAAATTTTATTCAATTCCGTTCAGCCGTTCTGGCGTGATTGAGTAACGAACATCCACACATACTTTCGCATTAATAATATTGGGTCCATTAATTAATTAACCTACGAATTCATTTCTGCTATATGATATATCATAATTAATGATTCATGCTTACCTGCTGAAGTAATCAGCAGAGTTCTTGCAGTCCACTTCGGACACGAACTGGCAAATGAAGGTCTTTTGATCGAACGCTGTATAGTTGGCGCAGAGGAAATCGTACCGGGTACCGTATAGACAGTGGTGGTACACCTGAAATTACACAGATGGCGTTACTTACACAGCGATAACAACTACGTAGTGTCAGCAGCAAGTATTTATATTAATACGCGATAGATGGCGTTACTTGCAATGAAAATTCTACCACTTGTGAACGTCTACCACGGTGGTCATTAAGCCTGACTGTTGCAATAAGTATGTGTACGTACAATAGTGCTTGGCAGGATATCTGATACTGCGGTGGTTACTTAGCCAGACTGTTGCAATAAGGACCTACCAGTTAGTATGTATATGTACACAAGTTCTTGGCAGTAGTATATCGGACACGACTGTACTCACTTGACACTTATGCGGCACAGAAGCGTAGAACCCGTCGTGTAGACCATCACACTTGAAGTCCATTAGCTCTGGAGCAGGTACAGTCGCGTAGAAAGGGTACGCTGATAAGTTGTACCCGTTGAGTTCCCGCGGGAGATTCGGATCCTGTAGGTAGTCTATTTGGGGTATTCCCGACAATTTCCTTGTCGTGTTTTGCTCCGCGCCCTCGGCTGTGGTCTCCGTCTGAAATATAATACATTTTATTAAAATAGCTGTGGAGGCAGAGTGGTACGAGTAGTTGGCTGCGACACAAAAGATCACGAGTTCTTCTCGACTTTACCAATGAGTTTTTCAGAACTTAAGTACAGTGATTAGTCACTTGGGACTAGGTCAATTTGTGTGGAATTGTGTTATTAATTATATTTCAATTTGATGCGGGTGGAACCGTGAGACACGCCCAATAGTCACCAGAAGTATCTCACGTACTACTGGTGTGACAAACGATAACGGAGGAATCATAAATAGAGCAAGTTTCTAAATTTAACAAGATGCGGCAAAGTGCCTTTAATCTTTGACACAATGATTAGCATCTAAATTAGCATAACTGCTTCGTTATAATCCGATATCCAAATATATTAATCTATTTTTTTTTTTTTTTTACAACAAGAGTGGCAAACAAGCATACGGCCCATCTGATGGGAAACGGTTACCGCAGCCTATTTACGCTCACGATACTGAAGTATCACTTGCGTGTTGCCACTCTGTGTTCGGAGAGTTATAGTGTGTTGGCAGCATAATGGGTTTAATCCCTCTGCTTCCAACACAATGTAACAATCCTCCCCTCCCCAAGGAGCTCATTACTGGAAACCTTATTCACCGCGTAGGAACACAACACAAAAAATTGTGTTATTTGGCTACGGACTTCTATAAGGTGGAGGTCCTGCCCCAGTCGGGCAGCTCCAAATTCGAACGGGAAACCCGTTATGCCCTACCTCTCTTAAAATCTATGTTTATTCCACGGCTTTATCCGCGTTGAATTCTACTACACATGTTTGTATATTTAAAAACCAATGCCCGCTGACTATAACGATCTGTGAAAGAATGTTCCGTCAAAATCGGTCCAGTTTAGAGATTAAATAAGTCACAACAGACGGTCAAATTGTTTGTTATCAATGTCCTTGGTATGTAGGTAATTAAATAAAGACGGACCCGAAGGGCGTTTTTTAAAATCAAATAAAAAATTAATAAGAAGACTATATGTTATATCAACAAACAAACCGACTATCGCATTAATATAAGTATTAGATAAGATGTCAATAATACTATTATATCGGTTGATTGTTTGATTTGTTGACTTGTTTTGATTTTCAAAACCATTAAAATCCTAAAATATTCCTTTCAAAATGAATGATGTGTTATGTATATTCGTTAATTTAAAAACGTGTTCTCTTTAAATTATGTCATTTTGTGTCAAGAAAACATAGTCAGAGTTTAGGAGAATCCACTTTCCTCCAGTGATATATAATATAATATAGATAATATAATATAATATATCCTCACGCCTTCCCTCAAGGGTCCCCGAAGGGGTAGGCAGAGGTGTATAGGTAATACCCACACACCCACTTTCCGCCAGAGGTGCCAACGTGACAGATGGCGAGTCCGTCGCCGTTACTCAAGCACGACTATACATACGCCTTTGAATTTCTTCTCAGACGTATGCAGGTTTCCTCTCGATGTTTTCCTTCACCGTAAAGCTCGTGGTGTGACTAATCACTGTACTTAAGTTCAGAAAGAACTCATTGATACAGTCGGGATTCGAACTCGCAGTCTTTGTGTCGCAGAAACACTTCAGGCTTCACAGTCAAGCTGTATTTCTTTGAATCTCAAAGTCTCTCTCGATGTTTTCCTTCACCGTAAAGCTCGTGTGTGTGACTAATCACTGTACTTAAGTTCAGAAAAACTCATTGGTACAGTCGGGATTCGAACTTGCGACCTTTGCGTCGCAGGCAACTGCTCGAACCACTCGGCCACCACGGCTTATTATATATATATATATATATATATATATATATATATATAACTAGCTGTGCCATCGACTTCGTCCGCTTGATATTTATCATAAAAGTTATGATTTAGTTAATAAAATAAAAATAAGCCTAAGTTTCCTTTTTATATCAGCTATCTGCCAGTGAGAGTCCAAATCGGCCCAGTAGTTTCAGAGATTAGCCGGAACAAGCAAACAGACAGACAGACAAAAATTAAAAAATAATAAATAAATAAATACCTTGGGACAATTCCACACAAATTGACCTAGTCCCAAATTAAGCAAAGCTTGTGTTACGCTAACTAGACAACGATATATTTACTTATATAGATAGATATATACTTAAATACATAGGACATCCAAGACTAAGGTACAAATATTCGTGTTCATCACACAAATATCTGCCCTCAGCGGGATTCGAACCCGCGACCTCAAGTTTCGCAGTCACGAGCTCTAACCACTAGACCAGACGGTCGTCTGTTTATAATAATTTTGTATTGTTTACCTGGGGTCCATCTTCGGTGTCTGCGGTCTCTTCAGGAGCTGCAGTGGTGGAACTGGTCTTGGCAAAGATGAGAGATGTGGCTTTGAGTGCAGATGTGGGTGGGAGATCTGTCAGTAATACCGCTGTTGCCAATAATATACCTGGAAGCAGACATAAATATGGTTATTTATTTAAATACATTTTGTCATGTACATATATACATTAAAAAAAAAACTGGCGGAGAGTGGTTGAGTGGGTACTACCTATACACCTCTGCCTACCCCTTCAGACGCATATTATTACTATTATATATATTATATTACCGAGAAGGCCTCCTTGTGGTTCGAGTTCTTGCTTGCGACACAAAGGTCGCAAGATCGAATCCCGACTGTACCAATGAGTTTTTCGGAACTTAAGTACAGTGGTTAGTCACACCACGAGCTTTGCGGTGAAGGAAAACATAGAGAGGAAACCTGCATACGTCTGAGAAGCAATTCAAGGGCGTATGTATAGTCGTGCTTGAGTAACGGCGATTGACTCGCCATCTGTCACGTTGGCACCTAAATATATATCTCTGATGGAAAGTGGGTGTGTGGGTACTACTTGCACACCTCTGCCTACCCCTTCGGGGACCCTTGTGGAAAGAACTACCACGGCTTAAAGTATTTATGTCGTGTATCAAAATTCTTACGGCAGGAGAGGTTTGTTGGTCCGAGGGACCCTTAAACGTGGAGCGGAGCTCAGTAGCTTCGCCACTAATTTCCTTAACAAATTTACATACATACATACACATCATCACGCCAAGTCCCTAACGGGGTAGGCAGAGAATATAGAGCGCCAGTTCTCTCTAGACTTACATACCTCTTTCGCTTCGTCCACATTCATCAGTCTCTTCATACATGCTCGTCGGTTTCGAGTACATACTCTTAACGTTCCCGTCCTTCAGAGTCCGATCTACTTGATCCAGGTAGTTTGAACGTGGCCTTCCTCTGCCTCTTCTTGCACACACTTTTGCTTTGTATATCTGTTTCGTCAATCTTTCTTCACTTATCCTTTCTATGTGTCCAAATCAACGTAATATGCCTTTCTTCATCTTTACAATCACGCCCTAATTCACGCCAGTTGATTTGCGAATCTCTTCATTGCGGATTCGATCTAATATCGTTAGACTATAACTACATACTACATATATTTAACGCTCGTCTAAAATATGGTAAAATGGCATTACAACAAAATGTCAAAGTGTGTAAAATCAAGGATTGTTACGCAGTTACTTATGCAGCGAAGAGGATTCGTGAAAAGTCAAGGATCCATCAGCTTAATGTTGAAACACTTAAATATATCTATACTAATACATATTATGAAGAGGAAAGATTTGTATGTACGTATGTTTGTATTGAATAAGCTCCGAAACTACTGGACCGATTGGAAAAATAATTTCACCATTGGAAAGCTACATTCACCCAGAGTGACATATGTTATATTTTCTTTTATAAAAAAAAGAGTACTCGAAACCGACGAGCATGTATAAAGAGACTGATGAATGTGGACGAAGCGAAAGAGGTATGTAAGTCTAGAGAGAACTGG
>JACCPG010006200.1:0-52968 GCA_016069955.1 Drepana arcuata | reverse complement strand
CCTAGTTCGTCCGACGACCTCACCTATAATACGAAGTTGAACTATTCTATTTCACATTTAATTATTTTTTAAACTTAACCGGTGACCATGGTTACATATATGGCACATAAGATGTTTACAAATTAAAAGCAATAAGTACTGACTCTTGACACGATCCCTTTAACAAAATCTGAAAAACTAAAGTGACTTATGACGCCAGGAACGTTAAAATTGTAAGTTCGAAACCCAGTCCGAAACTATTATTGCAAAAAAGTCAAAACTCACTCAATCAGATCATATTATTTTTGAGAAAATATTTGTTCAATACGATTCAAGCTCACCTCAACTAAATACACTTCGAGATATTATATTGAACTCAACAAAGCGGTTTTATGCCGTGTAATGCCATCTGCTAGCAATTTTATTACTCTAAATCACATTCGTTGAGACATCATATTATTATGTTATAGCTTTTCTTGGATAGATGGCGCTGTAAATGATTAGGTAGCATTGTGGATAACTCACCTCGTACGGTAAATCAGTGTTCTGCATTTTCCTGCAATGGTATAAAACATGAGTTAGCGATTCTTAAAAAAACAAAAATAGAAAGTATTTCGTCATCACTGATTTGACAGTAGCCCTCTACTGTCAAATATATTCTATCTTCTCTACCTACTCTATCCCACTTTATCCTCTACCCTCTAAATGCGAATGCTATTTCAGTTGTGATATTTTATCAAAGGTCACTTACACCCTTGACTCATAAGGTCAAGAGGGTGTAAGGTAAAGTTGTAAAACAAATGCAATTCGTTCAAAGTTAATCGCCTAGATTAGAAATGGGTGTTAATTGATACCGTTATAAAAAACAAAAGCTAAACCACTTTATTGATTTCGTACTTTACTATAAATGATTAATAATTAAGTACAGTGATTAGTCACACCACGAGCTTTACGGTGAAGGAAAACATCGAGAGGAAACCTGCATACGTCTAAGAAGCAATTCAAAGGCGTATGTATAGTCGTGCTTGAGTAACGGCGATGGACTCGCCATCTGTCACGTTGGCACCAAATATACCTCTGGCGAAAAGTGGGTGTGTGGGTATTACCTATACACCTCTGCCTACCCCTTCGGGGACCCTTGTGGGAAGGCGTGAGGATTATTAATTAATTATTATTTTGTCATCATCATCATCATATCATCACGCCAAGTCCCTAACGGGGTAGGCAGAGAGTATAGAGCGCCAGTTCTCTCTAGACTTACATACCTCTTTCGCTTCGTCCACATTCATCAGTCTCTTCATACATGCTCGTCGGTTTCGAGTACTCTTAACGTTCCCGTCCTTCAGAGTCCGATCTATTTGATCCAGGTAGTTGGAACGTGGCCTTCCTCTGCCTCTTCTTGCACACACTTTGCTTTGTATATCTGTTTCGTCAATCTTTCTTCACTCATCCTTTCTATGTGTCCAAACCAACTTAACATGCCTTTCTTCATCTTTACAATCACGCCCTCATTCACGCCAGTTGATTTGCGAATCTCTTCATTGCGGATTCGATCTAATATCGTTACGCCGCACATTTTTCAAAGAGATCGCATCTCGACTGCATTCAAACTATTTTCATACTTCCTCTGACATACCCAGGATTCGCTGCCATACAATAAGGTAGGTACCAATATCGCGTTGTGGACAGCAACTCGAGCATTCTTGCTCAGACTTTACTGCCCATCAACGCCGACATGGCTCCATTCACCTTATTTCCGGCAGTTATCCTTCTTTCAATATCTTTTTCATACTTTCCATCTCGTGTGAACATGCTTCCAAGATATACAAATTCATTCACTTGCTCTAGATTTTGCCCATTTACCGATATAGCACACTCGGTCACTTGTTCATCTCTTTCGAATACCAGAACCTTAGTCTTGCCAGCGTTTAGGCGCAGCCCCTTCTTTTCACATTCTACTTTCATTATGGTAACTAGTGACTGCAGTTCGCCCTCTGATGACGCCAGTAAAACCGCGTCATCGGCGTATAATAGGCAGTTGACCACTAAGTTTCCCATTTTCACTCCACATCCGTTCGTTCTTGGTGCTCTCAGACAGTTATCTAGATATATAATGAACAGCCAGGCAGACATGATACACCCTTGTTTGACCCCCGACTTCACATCAAACCAGGGTGACATCTCACCATTAACCCTAACGCACGCCCCGCTATCACTATAGAGTGATTTCACGGCATGCAGTAGGGAACTGCTCACTCCATATCCAGGCAACACGTCCCAGAGTTCCTTTCGTACGACTCTATCAAATGCCTTCTCCAAGTCGACGAAAGCGCAGAAAACCCTTTGGTTAATATCCAAAAACTTTTCCGCGATTCCGCGAAGCGAGAAGGTTTGATCCATACATCCTCTTCCTGGTCTAAATCCACCTTGGGATTCCCAGAGAAATCTTTCGGATCGCTCTTGCATTCTTATCGTCAGGATCTTCGTATACACTTTACTAGCTAAGCTGACCAAGCTGATGGCTCTGTAGTTTGAGCAGTCCAATCGTGATCCCTTTCCTTTATAGAAAGGCACGATGACTGCTCGCCTCCAGTCGTCCGGAACATCACCCTTTTCCCAGCAAAGATTGCATAGCAAATAGATGACGTCCCAGACCGCTGGTCCACCGTACTTGATCATCTCAGCCGTAATCCCATCTATTCCCGCAGCTTTTCCACATTTCAGACTTCTTATCGCACTTACAATCTCTCCCATACTTATTTTATCCGCTATAGGATCCTCGACAGATTCTGTTGGAGGCAGCTCTGTGAGTAGATCAGCGGCATCATCATCATACATATCTTTGTAAAATTCACTCCATCGCCTGAGGACGTCTGTTTTGTCAGTCAGTATGTTATTGTCCTTCGAGAAAATCACATTCATCCTACTACTAGCTGTAACACAATTTCTGGACTTCTTAACTTCCCTCCAAAAAAGTTTTGCATTGTCCTTGAAATTCTGTGACAGTTTTTCGTCTACAGTCATTTGGAACCTCTCACGCTTCTGAGCTATTATCTCTTTCGTACGATTTTTTGCAGGCGGTATTTTTCTTTCATCTTTTCTTTCATACTCTCACTTGAGCTGGACATAGCCAAAATGTCTTGCCTTGCATCCTTCTTCTTTTTAACTTCTTCTTTCACTTCATCATCCCACCAACCATCGCCATTTTTGGTTGTCCGCCCTTTCGAAATGCCACAAACCTCTTTCGCAGCGCATAATATTATTATTTTGTAATTATTGATTTTAAAAATAGTAATATATTTAACAAGGTATGTATGTTTCATACGCATACAATTTAAATAATGGTCATAAGAAAATGTATGATTTAATATAAAAGTATTTAAATATATACATTTGCAAACGTGTATATTGGATAAACAAATGGAAATTCCTTGTATAAAATCTAATAATGGACCATTTGCGTGCAGTGCAAGCGTGGAGTAGGCCAGCTGCGTTTAGTTTTGGCAACGTTCAAGTGTTTACCGTGTCAAGGCAGAGTCAAGAGCAATTGATAGTATCTTGTCTGCGAGTAGATCTTACTCACTGACTGACTTAGGTTAGCTTAGTGTGAAGGTAGTACCCACTTTCCACCAGAGGCATATTTTACGTTCCAACATAACATTGGTTTGGACACATAGAAAGGATGAGTGAAGAAAGATTGACGAAACAGATATACAAAGCAAAAGTGTGTGCAAGAAGAGGCAGAGGAAGGCCACGTTCCAACTACCTGGATCAAATAGATCGGACTCTGAAGGACGGGAACGTTAAGAGTACTCGAAACCGACGAGCATGTATGAAGAGACTGATGAATGTGGACGAAGCGAAAGAGGTATGTAAGTCTAGAGAGAACTGGCGCTCTATACTCTCTGCCTACCCCGTTAGGGATTGGCGTGATGATATGTATGTATGTATGTATGTACATAACAGATGGCAAGCCACCGCCGTTAATAAAGCTCGATTTTGAATTTCTTGTCAAACGTATGCAGGTTCCCTCTCGATGTTTCCTTCACTGTCAAGCTTGTGGTGAGACTAATCACGGTACAGTCGGAATTCGAACTTGTAATCTATGCTATGCAGACATCTATTATAACCACTCGGCCACCACGGCTGTCAAAGTTTAAGAGTAAGGTAAAATATATTTATTATAATGTAATTGTGTAGTTGCGCCAACTAAATAGTCCATTACCGAATTATCTATTGGACTAAGCATGTAATTAATTTTAGTACCATCGAACGTGGGGATTGTGAACCTTGGCAAACGACCAAGAGCTTAATTCTATTTTACATAATAACGAACGGGCAATTGAACTGACGTTATAGCTAAGTGTTGTTTTAATATATAACAACTGTGACAAGCAAACGTACGGCCCGCCTGATAGAGTAGAGAGCGTTTACGGCCGATAATGCTAGTCCGAGTTCACGGACCAACATAATTCAACGCACTGCGATGTTCTATCTATACAAAAACCAAAATCATCAACATCAAAATATTTTATTTCACACTAGCGGTCCGTCCAGGCGTCGCACGGGGGGACATATAATTTTTAAACATTTTAATTAAATAAAATTTTATTAAATAATATAATATATCCTCATGCCTTCCCACAAGGGTCCCCGAAGGGATATGCAGAGGTGTATAGGTAATACCCACACACCCACTTTCCGCCAGAGGAATATTAGGTGCCAACGTGACAGATGGCGAGTCCATCGCCGTTACTCTAGCACGACTATACATACGCCTTTGAATTTCTTCTCAGACGTATGCAGGTTTCCTCTCGATGTTTTCCTTCACCGTTTAGCTCGTGGTGTGGCTAATCACTGTACTTAAGTTCAGAAAAACTCATTGGTACAGTCGGGATTCGAACTTGCGACCTTTGCGTGCGGCGTTAAATAAAATCTTGCATTTAAATAGCCTATATTAATCAGTGCTAATGCAGCATCCAAATGGTGAAATAATTTTTAGAGCCAATTCGTTACAAACATACTTACATACAAATCCTTTCCACTTTATAATATTAGTATAGATATAGATAGGCCTAGATGGGCTTTACAAAACGTCGAAAAAGGTGCACGGTTCGGGTCGGTAATCCCCATGGAGAAGAAACAATGATGACCACATAAACAATTTGGTAGACGGCAGTGCGAAAGTAGCATACTCTGGTATTTGGGTGAACTAAATCTATTTTAGTGGACGTTTGAAACAATAACAGCGCTCTAGTTGTGTTTCTCTAATGTATATTTTACGTATCGACTTACAATTATTGAGAACTGTCGTAACCGGTCCTAAGAGTACCCTAAACCGAATAGCATGTATGAAGGGAATAATGAAAGTGGACGAAGCGAAACAAGTATGTAAGGATCGTAGCAAGTGGAAAGAAGTGGTAGTGTATGTATGTCGTAACCGAGTGGCTTAACGAGTTACCTACACAATAAATATTACTGGTTCGAAATAAGAATTTATAACCTTGAGTATAGTGTTTCTACATCTCCTACTCTTAACTAAATGTGTGAGATTTTAAGATAAGTAGTAATGAGAGACTGCGACCGACACGCCAAGCGCACCAAGTTCCATCTGCGCTAGTGGGCACCACGAAAAGCGGGTGTATACTCCTTTCGGGGTTTACAGAACCAGTTCCCTACAATTTACGTAAACTTTGTCAAAATCACGTTTCGCTTTTTGAGTACTCTAATAATAATAGTTTCAAATATAAATGTTGTTCGTTTCATAGCTATAAAAATGTTCTGTTCTTTACCAATTTAATCGAATAAATCTAAATGATCTTTATAGTAATGTGTAATAATGTCCAGCTTACGATAACGGCCTCATGTATTACGTAAAATTTCGGCGTAAAATTGTTTGTAACCGGTTTAATCTAGTCTATTATTTTAGGTCAAATTCTACTTATTTCGTTCACGTCAGAGTGGCTATAAAATAAGCATTCCTTCTTTTTTGCTCTATTAGACCTTACAGATACAATAGCGTAAGAATATAAAAATGTATTTGACTTATTACGATTTGACAAGATTATTTTTTTACGTAATTTGATATTACTATATATGTAATATCTTCACCATAATATGATATGACACGACATAATATGTCATTTTCTAATGTATAATTTACCAATTCAATTTATTTTATTTCTACACATTATGAAACAATAAATTGACTTACCTACCTTAAACTATCTATATACGCCCTTGAATCCAATCTTTTTTGCACTATCAACACTATTAAATATAAAAAAAATATGTTCTAAATTTAAATAACAATCCTTTTGCCACTATCTGAGTTTTCTTAAAAAATATTTTATCACAGTGCTTTATTATACTTAATATACGTCCGCGTGTCCGCAGTTACTATGACTTACCACCGCTGAGGAAAGGACGTTGCGTAAGCAACTGAATGAACTGAAGACTGAATGTTTGAGCGTTTGGTAGCGAATGGTTTTCTTGTGAATATTTAAGTTCCAATTTTAAAATACTGTTATGAAAATCTCAAACATCATTTACAGAATGACAGGTAAAAGAAGTTGATTTCATAACGTTTCAACGAACCTGAAACTATGTCATCATAATTATTGCGTCCCACTGTTTCACCGGCGTAAAATTAGATTTAATTTTTGTCATGAAAAAATACTTACCTACTTACAAATTTCATCTAATTCTACTCAGTTGTTCTGCCGTGATCAATCACCATCATAGTAAACATCTTCACTAACTCTCGGATTTATAATATCAGTAGAATAAGTTCAATTATTCTAGTAACATTTATCTCGTGGTCAACATTTATTGTATCTCGTCATAGTGTCAACTATAAACCACTGCGCCATGATCCATGAACAGGGTGCTAATGTATTATTTTAATAAGCATTTCTTACTTGTATTGCTAATAATAATTTAACTTTAGAAAAAAGTGTAAATCGATAAAAGAATTGCATAAGCAAAGCTGTGCTATATGAGATTTAACAGTAATATATATTCCTACGAGCAAAGTCATAATGCTTATTAGCTTAGCTAGAGGCCAGATTTTGAACATGCAAAATATACAATTTAATAGCAAACGATACAATAGTAATATCAAATTAGAGCAGAATTGAACTCCGAGTGGTTCGTGTAGTCATCTGGTGCGCAAAGATTGCAAGAACCCCGACCAATGTGAATGTATCAATGTGTTTAATCACACCTCGTGCTTTCGTGGTTCAATAAAAATCGAGAGCATATGTTTCAGAAGGAATTCAAATACGTATGAATAATCTGGTTTAAGGAACGGAGACGGACTAACCGACTGCCACAATGGCACCTAATATATCTTTGAGAGGCGTGAAGAAATTACAATCTTCATTTATTTTATACTAACTGCACCCGGCATGACAGCACCCTGCAAATAATGAGGCTTTTCGGCCCAAGAACCCTCGAGGACATCCCCAGAAGACCCTACCAAAGCTTTATCAGAATTTGATCAAAAGTTTCGGAACGCGTAGGTAGCAAACATTGATTTTTATTCATAAAGATTTTTTATAAATGGTTAATAGTTGGTTTCTATCTTAGGCTCTCAAGAATTAGCTACTCAACCCATCGTCATGAAAAATTGCAACCACATCGTCAAGTATACCGAAAAGGACTACGTACTTTTCTTTATCCCGAAATATTATTACATATCCGTGGGATCATAGCTTTGATCGTTCATTCAAAATGTGTCATATATGTATGTTAAAACCAAGTCAATTTACTGTTACATTTAAGAGAATACATAAACGAACTTATAACAGCCGCTGATACATTACAAATTGCTGCCAGGGTAGTAAAGTTTGCACGGCGTGTTATTACTGCATTTTGTTGGCACCACTCCCAAATCTTTACTGTCTTGTTAATTACGTGTCTCTATTTAGAACAAGTATTGTGTTAGATACCATTCGGTACGGGCGTATGCTCGCCACATGAAATCGCGTTTAACTCTGAACAAAAATTAACCATGAACCAGACTCCTGCTTGCGAGGTTTGTCAACAGCCAGCAAACCAAATCTGCGGGGGCTGTAAGCTCGTTTACTACTGCTCGAGAGCTCATCAAAAGCTGGGATGGCGTGAAGGCCACAAGTTCAAGTGTTGTGCTTTCAAAATCCAATACTCAGATACGCTAGGACGACATATGGTAGCCACGAGAGATATAAAGCAGGGTGAAATGATCCTTAAAGAGAAACCAGCAGTCATGGGACCGAGGATGTGCTGTTCAGCTTTGTGTTTAGCTTGTGGGAAGAAGTTGGATCCAATGAAGATTGGAGATAATTACGACTTTTACAAATGTTCGCAATGCCACTGGCCAATGTGTGACTCAAAATGCGAAAAGTCTGAATTCCACCAGCCTGAATGCAAGGCTATGACCGAAAGGAAATATAAATGCAGTATCAAATATGAATCCCCGAATAAAAGTGAGGCCGCTTATTGTGTTATCGCTCCTATCAGAGTTTTACTTATGCAACAGTCCAATCCTCTTCAATTCGAAAACATCATGAATTTGGAATCGCATTTGGAAGATAGAATCGACACTCCATTGTACGCGATACTAAAGGCGAACCTAGTGACATTTGTCATCCAAGTTCTAGGTCTTCCATTCGAAGAGGAAACAATTCTGAAAGTGGCTTCTATATTTGACACTAACTCATTTGACGTGAGGTCTCCAGATGGCACTAAGAGATTAAGGGCTATTTATGTGACCGCATCAATGATGGACCATAGTTGCAAGCCAAATACTCGACACATATTCTTGGGTGATGATTATAATTTAGCTGTCATCGCAACCGTGCCAATAGCTAAAGGAGATTTGATAACTGCCACATATACGCAGTCATTGTGGGGAACTTTGGACCGTAGAAAGCATTTAAAAGCGACCAAGTGCTTCGACTGCGAATGCGAGCGGTGCAAGGATCCATCCGAATTTGGAACCCATCTGGGGAATATTTACTGCTCTGTTTGCAATGGACCGTACAATTTCGATAGCATTTCAAAAGGCGCCATGCTGCTTTCGACAAATCCATTGGATGAATCTGCTCCATGGAAATGTGAAAAATGTGATCACTTCATTTTGAGTAAACAAATGATTTGGGGCAACAATGCCTTAAAAACAGATTTGAACAATTTGGACAAGAAAGGACCAAAGGAATTTGAAAAGTTTATTACTAATTACAGTCAGACTCTGCATCCGAGCAACCATTTGGTGGTCCAAGCTAAATTGGCGTTAATACAAATATATGGCAATTATAAAGGATATATGCTGGCAGGTACATCCAGAAACTTAAGAAATATTATATGTGGGCAGGCTGGGAGAGTAGAGTGCGAGTTCTATGTGGACTTATGGACATCTCTCGCTTCATTCCACATTCATACAAACTTGTGTTGTAAATTTAACATACATTCACCCTTAATCCATTTACTAGATCCGTTACTGTTTCTCATAAATAACAGCGTCAGTTCTCTTCATTTATCATTCTTCATATATATTCCAGTATTGAGTACTCTTGACGTTTCCGTCTTTGAGTATTTGTTCGCTTCGTCCCGTTCGTTTTTTGGTAGTTGAAGCGAGGATTTACATCATCTTTACAATCACACCCACATTTACGCCAGTTGTTTTGACTGGAACTTCTTCATTGCGAATACGTGCGAATGAACTTAAGTACAGTGATTAGTCACACCACGAGCTTAACGGTGAAGGAAAACATCGAGAGGAAACCTGCATACGTCTGAGAAGAAATTCAAAGGCGTATGTATAGTCGTGCTGGAGAAACGGCGATGGACTCGCCATCTGTCACGTTGGCACCTAATATACCTCTGGCGGAAAGTGGGTGTGTGGGTATTACCTATACACCTCTGCCTACCCCTTCGGGGACCCTTGTGGGAAGGCGTGAGAATACGATTTAATACCGCATATTTTTTTAAATGAAGACAGTTAATATTTATAAAATGTTTTTTTTTGTTACAGAACTCCCAGATAATCTTATTCAGCGCAAAATAGACCTTTGTCATGAGTTATTAGAATTAGCTGAGAAGCTTGAGCCAGGTTGGTCAAAGTTCAGGGGAACTCTACTTCTGGATCTGCAAGCTGCTATGACAATTCAAACTAAGAGAGAATATGAAGCGGATCAAATAACTAAAGCTGGGGCTCAGGTGAGGATTAATTGGATAATCTTGCTTATTCGTTTCGACTTCAACGATTAAAATACTTCATTAAATAGATTGCACTGCATAATCATATTAATACTGCCCATTCCATTATTGGTATCAATTGTATAAATAAAATATTTTTTGCTACTACTTATTAAGCCCTAAAAATTATTTAATTTAATAACAACCAATAGGACGCTGACTTAGTAGGATTCAAAAAGAAATATATTTTCATCTACCTGTTACCCGCGAGTAATAGTTCTCATAACACCATTAATGAGTTGAGATCGAGATGGTTTTAAAGTGAGCATTCACTTTTTACTATCTTTGAAACATATTAAACAAAGATGGTCAATATTATTTGAGAAATGAACTGTAAAATGCAAACACCTATATTTAAAATTATAAATGACTTAAATCTATTTCAAAAATATTATTTGATCGATTAATATTTGGGTCAAATATGTTATAGTTAGGTGTTCTACGCCACAGACTAACTGGTCCTATTTGATGAGAGATCATCTAAAAATAGGACGATAGTTTGTTATACATGCGTTACAAATACCCATAGCCCTGCTGAATAGAAGTATTTTGGCTGAATGCCAGAAAAATATTTAGTTTTTTCGGACATCGACTTGTAATATATATATTCCTTACGCCTTCCCACAGGGGTCCCCTAAAAGGTAGGGGGAGGTGCACACCCAGTTTCCGCCGTGAGAGATGGCGAGTCGCCGTTACTGAAGTACGACTATACATACGCCTTTGAATTTCTTAAAGCGTATGCAGGTTCTCCTCGATGTTTTCCTTCACCCTAAAGCTCTTGATGTGACGAATCACTGTACTTAAATTCAGAAAAAGTCATTGGTACAGTCGGCATTTGAACTTGCAATCTTTGTATTCACTCGGCCACCACTTGTAATTGCTTGTAATATAACCAAATATAAGTATTCATAGTTTCCTCCAAGTTAGACATACGCGTACCTACTTCTCCTTTCTTCATGCCATTAAAGCTTCAGCACAAAGGCGTCTTTCCGGTAGTCCAAAATGACATCCCAAGATCATGCTTGTGAATTCTGAACGAGTATACTACGTGGTGTAAGAATTGCCTCGGTTAATTTATACTTCTGTTTGTAAATTTCTGGCAGTGACAGTGACAACATGATTTCAATAAATGCAATAGGTAATATTACTAGGACACAATTATTTTTATTCATCTGATTTCATTACAAGTGTGACAGTTGATGCGAATGAAATTCAATTAAAACATGCACAGTTATTTTGTTTTTTTTCCAAGTGTGTTGACTAACATTAATATTCCAGGATAAGCTGATGGAAAGCATGGTACTTCTTCAAGAAGCAGCTAGTATACTTCAAGTAGAGCCGCATATGCGAGAAGCATTGGAAATGAAAATAAGAGAATTATCTTCGCAGCTTGATGAAACTGTTAGAACAGATACTAAAGCCTGAGTACTTATTAGCAAACACTGTACATACATTTAATTGCTCATGATGATTTTGATTTTGAATCTACGCAACCACTGATAAGAATGAAAATAGTGTTGAATCCTACTATCGTTACAAAATGTGTTTGTTCCATTCTAACCTTAAACTTTGTTATTTCGAGAAAATAGAATATGACTTTCGTTTAATACGTCAAAGAATGACCTATTATCTAGGCTTTGTGTAAGTAATCTACTCAAAGCTATACCCGTTTGGAGTTCAATTCAATTCATATGAAGATAATTCATAAGGCTGTGTGCTGTGCTTCCTCAGTAACTGATCTTTACATATATAAATTGTATTAGCACGATGATAAAACACGTGCGCGAAGTCTTTAAGATTTCTAAGGTTGAAATATTTCGAAAAGATGTTTGTTTCTACATACATGAAGTGGTTTTACTGTGACTGCATCAACACCTTACAGAAAACATAAAGCAGGCGTAACTTTTTTTTTATACAACAAGAGTGGCAAACAAGCATACGGCCCATTTGATGGGAAACGGTTACCGCAGCCTATTTACGCTCACGATACTGAAGTATCACTTGCGTGTTGCCACTCTGTGTTCGGAGAGTTACAGTGTGTTGGCAGCATAATGGGTTTAATCCCTCTGCTTCCAACACAATGTAACAATCCTCCCCCCTCCCCAAGGAGCTCATTACTGGAAACCTTATTCACCGCGTAGGAACACAACACAAAAAATTGTGTTATTTGGCTACGGACTTCTATAAGGTGGAGGTCCTGCCCCAGTCGGGCAGCTCCGAATTCGAACGGGAAACCCGTTATGCCCTACCTCTCTTAAGCTCTTTCCAACAGGATGAATGCTTACCTGCCACCTTAGCATCATAACTCTATGTCAAAAATAATGAACACGATTAACCAACACCAAAAGACAAATATATTAAGTTTAACTAAAGATTATAATTACTTAGCTCTACTGTGTTTTACTTAATAACATTTTACGATTCCCATATTCTAGGTGAGTGCCAAAATTTTAGGCATTTTCAGTTTTAACTGGTGTAATTTTGGTAGGTTTTGTAGCTTCATCAATTTTGACGCTAAACTCAACAGACTCCTTATTGATGTGTAGTATGTTTTTGATCATCCGCGCCAGTTTCCTGTTCGGTCTGGGGCTTTTCTCTATTACGAAAATTTTATCGGTGTTCCTGTCTTCTATTTTCATGTCTTTCTTTTTGAACTGGAATTCAAATAGAGTAGAATTACGTAAATATCCGAAACCTTTGATCCTGTTAGTAGATTCACCTACTTGTTTTCATAAAACAGTTTCAACAGCTGAGTCAATATAATTCTGTAAGTCTAGAAAGAATTGGCGCGCTACATCCTTTGCCAACTTCGTGAATAATTATTATATTATATACTCGTCACTTTCACTCACTCCTTCTATATGACCATACAATATTCCTTTTATAAAATTAAATATTTCTTGAACCGAACATTTCAATTGTCTTTATTTGAGTATATCTTACCGCAACACACACACAGCACCAAGAGCCGAACCTGCACCAAGCCGTTCCAGTTGTTCTGTCCATAGCTTTTCTGAAGCGAGGGTTTGTGAACCCATAAATGAGGGGGTTAATAGCACTGCTCAGATACATAAGGTAATTAGCGACAAACCACATGACGTCATAGCTGCCCTCTACCTAAAAACAAAAGTAGTTCATGAATTATTATTATATCAAAATCTTGAGATACCCCGAATACGATACGCAAGAATGGGAACGTCAACAGTAAGTTCTTTAAGCCACATAGCTTGTATAAAGGGACTGATTAATGAGAATGTAGTTGAAAAGGTGCTACTCTATATTTTGTTTAGTCCTACTTCCTATGCATCACTGCTTTTAATGCCATTTAAGAATTTATTCATTAAGCTCTGCCATCTATAAACACCTACATAAAATAATATATATGACGTATCTCCTGATTTGAAATGTGAACTTGTATTTTTCATTTAGGCAATAAATATAAAGACATTATTTATTAATGTTCATTTATAATTTATATATTTCGTAATTAGAAGGTATATTCGCCTGAATTCATAAATTCGATTGTGAAAACAAATATATCTTCTTACCGAATTTATCGCCATATTTAAATTGTTTCTCCAGTATATAAGTACAGTGTAAGGCAGTCGACAC
The DNA here is from genome assembly GCA_016069955.1 of Drepana arcuata. Taxonomy (NCBI): domain Eukaryota; kingdom Metazoa; phylum Arthropoda; class Insecta; order Lepidoptera; family Drepanidae; genus Drepana; species Drepana arcuata. Next base: position 39,138 of record JACCPG010006200.1, on the reverse strand, counting down.
ACTACTGTGGCCAAAAGTATGCAAGCAGTAATCCTCATAGCTCTGCCCTTAGCCTTGGTCACCGACTGGCCCCCTCCGCGTGCGGTCAGCTTACGAGCGCTCCATTCTAACCGCCACATTATTGCTCCGTACTTGAAAATATACATTAGTAAATTTACTAAATACAGTTTAATCTAATTTTTAAGGGAATTAATTGAGCTGGTTGACAGGAGAACAAAAAGTTGGTTCAAAAGTTACAGAAAATGCAAAAAACTATCAGTCAATAAACAGGTTATAAAGTAGGTGTGTGGGTAGTACCTATACACCTCTGCCTACCCCTTCGGGGACCCTTGTGGGAAGGCGTGAGGATATATTATATTTTTTATATTATTATTAATAAACAGGTTAACTAATTCTAGAATAACTTTCAAATCGTATCATCACGCCGAATCCCTAACGGGGTAGGCAGAGAGTATAGAGCTCCAGTTCTCTTTAGACTTACATACCTCTTTCGCTTCGTCTACATTCATCAGTCTCATCATACATGCTCGTCGGTTTCGAATACTCTTTACGTTCCTTGAGCGTCCGATCGTTAATTCATTCATTCATTAATAGCAGTTCCTGCGTTAAGCACTATATAATAATATAATATATCCTCACGCCTTCCCACAAGGGTCCCCGAAGGGGTAGGCAGAGGTGTATAGGTAATACCCACACACCCACTTTCCGCCAGAGGTATATTAGGTGCCAACGTGACAATGGCGAGTCCATCGCCGTTACTCCAGCACAACTATACATACGCCTTTGAATTTCTTCTCAGACGTATGCAGGTTTCCTCTCGATGTTTTCCTTCACCGTAAAGCTCGTAGTGTGACTAATCACTGTACTTAAGTTCAGAAAAAACTCATTGGTACAGTCGGGATTCGAACTTGTTAAGCACTACATAACAGTTATAATCAAGTAATGTTAATGCCAGCTGGTTGGAGTATACTAACACATACTCATATACTCATACTCACAGTCAGCACCATTAGGCCAAGAGGTATCCAAACCAACAGAGTGAGAATAAAGTGCCAGTAAATTCCTAAAACGTTGACGTCTTCTACACAATAGGTCTCAATATGATCCAGCCATTGTCGTTCCTGCAAAACACATTATTTATTTATTTATTTAAAGTTTATGCACAATTTCAGTACAATGGTGGACTTAATTACTATTTTAATTACTATGATAAATCTATTAATATCCGTGGTGGCACAGTGGTTCGAGTAGATGACTGCGATACAAAGATCGCAAGTGCTAATCCCGACTGTACTAAAGGCGTATGTATAGTCATGCTTGAGCAACGGCGACGGACTCGCCATCTGTCACGTCGGCACCTACAAAATATCTCTGGCGAAAAGCGGATGTGTGAGTACTACCTGTACATATATGCCTACCCCTTGGAGGACCCTTATGGGAAGACGTGAAGATATCTATACTAATATTATAAAGCTGAAGAGTTTGTTTGTTTGAACGCTCTAATCTCAGGAACTTTTTTTTTATACAACAAGAGTGGCAAACAAGCATACGGCCCATTTGATGGGAAACGGTTTCCGCAGCCTATTTACGCTCACGATACCGAAGTATCACTTGCGCGTTGCTACTCTGTGTTCGGAGAGTTATAGTGTGTTGGCAGCATAATGGGTTTAATCCCTCTGCTTCACAAAGTAACAATCCTCCCCCTCCCCAAGGAGCTCATTACTGGAAACCTTATTCACCGCGTAGGAACACAACACAAAAAATGGTGTTACTTGGCTACGGATTTACTACTACTGGTTGGAATTGAAAAATTATTTTTGTGTTGGACAGTCCATTTCTCTAGGAAGGCTTTAGGCTATAAAACATCATGCTACGACCAATGGCAGCGAAGCATACATGAAAAAGGTTGCAAGAACGGGAAAAAATATTCCTTTTCGAGAGCTTCCGGTACAAAATAAAAGAGTCGAACACTTTTCTGTGTCTTCAGGTGGATTCGAGAATGGTTTAGATTCACAATTAGACCCGATAGGTGGCGCTACGATCGTGTTTCAGGAAATTTTACTTTTTCACCCGGGCGAAGCAGGGCGGGACAGCTAGTATATAATAAAATTTGAAAGAATGCACAAATATTGCACTTTATTATATTGGTTTCAAATTTTGTAATTGGTGTTAAGTGCGAAGTTTGTCATTTAACATCTAAAAGGTCCGGAGAATAATTAGTTTTGGATATTATAGGATGCGAATATTCGCACCATCCCTAATACGTACCACGTACTCGCGTTTAATAGTCCACGGCAAAGCTAGAACACCTGCTATAATCCATGATCCCACGACTAATTTCGGTGCCGCACTTTTTGTGACTCTTGCGTCAGGATTCAAAGCTGCTGCAGCAAGCCTGTCATACGAGACTAGCAGCACAGCTCCTACACATGCTAACAGGAAGGAGGCTGAAAGAATAGTAGATAACATTTATTTATTTTAGGCGGACGTTTCTAGACCAAATTAGGTCAAGAGTACCCTAAACCGAAGAGCATGTAAGAAGAGAATAATGAAAGTGGACGAAGTGAAAGAAGTATGTAAGGATCGTAGCTAGGGGAAAGAAGTGGTATCTGCCTATCCCTACGGGAATGAGGCGTGATTATATGTATGTATGTATGTATAGAACAGAAGTCTTTAGCCCAAAGTTGGGATTAGTTAAGCAATCGCCAATCGTCGTCAATCAGAGTGTTGTTTGCGATACAGTTCACAAGGACTGCAGACATTATCGTATATACTTTGTACTCTTAATATTATTATGTTCTTTTTATAAATAAATGTATAAGTTAAAGCAGATTTTTATGCGAAAATAAAGTAAAATGATTTCACCTCAGAGGTAGAAGAATAGGTAGAAATAGGTTAATTACTGTACATAAACATCGGAGACGAAATTTTTTTACCAACAGCGATGCAAGCGGTAACGACAGGACAGCTTCGAGGTCTTCAAGAAGGGTGTGAAAAGAATATATGACACACTTGGGTTTAAAGCGTCCATAGGCCGCGATAACTGCTTACCATCAGGTGGACCTGATGGTAAGCGCCTTAAGAGGCAAAAACAAAAATTACAGAATTTTTTGACCATAGTTCGTGTTTACCTTGCATGAATCCCTCAAAACTGCACCCGAAATGTTTCAAAACGTAATTCTGATAGAAGTCTCGAACCAGCATAAACCAAGGGCAGAAAACCAGTGTAACCAAATCGACAAACGCCATATTTCCAATCAAGTAGTTGCTCGTTGTCCAAAGCCACCTGTTCCTGGATAAGATGAGGAGGATCACGGAGTTGAGGTAGATCCCAGAAAGGCTGATGATGAGCATACAGGAACTCTTCAAGGCGATCTCTTTAGCTGGTTTCACGTGCCACAAAGTATTTGGGAAAGGATACTGAGATGTGTCGAGCTATAAAGGAGAGAATTAACATCATTGAATTATATTAATACATGTCACACCATCCTTACAACGGACCGGAGGATTGGGCGGAGGTACCCGCGTGTATTCATTCACCGTCAAGCTCGCGGTGTGGTTAATCACAGTACTTATAATATAATAAATATATCTTTACGCCATTCCACAAGGGTCATCTGCGGGGTAGACAGACGTGTGTAGGTGGTACACATCTACACCCACTACACTACAACCCACTTTCCACCAGAGAAATCACTGTTCTTAAGTTCAGAAAAAAACAACCATTTGGATGGGATAGGAACTAACAATCTAGATTTAGTAGTTAAGATAGAAACAAGGTACCTAGTTTGTATTTTATGACAAAGCATGTGCTGATAACTTTTCATTTTGTATGTCGAAGCCTGTGGCGAATTCGTTTTATGTTCAACCGAAGAAACCTGCGACGTGGATAACATTTGTAGATTTTATTCTAAATATGAGGATTTTTCAATTGGTAAGTTGTAAAACTGTAAAGACTTAAAATTGTACAATATTAAAATATTAATTACGAATCTAGATTTTAAGGCGGCTACTCAAACCACTCGGTGTCTCTACGTTTTCTAAAACTAATCTATATTGGATCTTTTTAAATCATACCCACATAGAGGACTACTACAACTCCGAATCTTATCTATTCCGATAGTCCTAAATGTACTCACATTTTCCAGGTAATCCAAAGTCCAATTGGGCCAGGATTTGGTCAGTGAATCGTCATACTCTTCCTCGTCCATATTTTGTCAATTCTATCACCCGACAAACACAGCGTACCAAACGACACAAGATACTGAAATGTACCACATAATATTCGCCACTCGAGATAAAAGGGACGGTTGCAGTATTCCATTAGCATGAAAGCTTTATTATCATTTTGAATGGACGTGTATGATTGATAATGTCAGCGTATACGGGAGACACCGATCAAGGTTAATTATGGCCCGGGTTTTGCAGGATTATGGAATAATGAACTCGGCAAAAAGTGTGATCTAAATATTTAAAGGTGCATTCTCGCATTAAGCGATAAACTTAACTATTGCAGTTCTGTAGACTTTTGAGTTAACTGTGTACATTCAACTCTATGTATTGAAAGTATGTGCAATTTATCAAATACCTATATTTTCATCGATTTATACAACACTAGCTGTCCCGCCCAGCTTCGCTCGGGTGAAAAAGTTAAATTTCCCGTAGCAGGATCGCAGCGCCACCTATCGGGTCCAATTTAATATAGCCTATGTTACTTGTTGATAATGTAGCTTTCGAATGGTGAAAGAATTTTTAAAATCGGTCCAGTAGTTTTTGAGCCTATTCATTACAACCAAACAAACAAACAAAGTTTTCCTCTTTATAATATTAGTGTAGATAACAAGCTATGTACTCGCGTAGTGAATGGAAAATGTCAGATTCATTCCATAGAATATTCTTTGTACCAGTTAGCGCCATCTCTACCTAAGCGCTCGTACTAATTCTAAATGTATATACCAAGAACGAGAGAGCTAAAAGCGTAAATAATTTAAAGACTGGATTTAAAGATGACTCTTTTTACGAATTTCAATTAAATGGAATAAAATATTTTAGAGGTTATACTCAAAGTTCAGCTCCAAAGTTCTACGGCTTGTCTTACATTTTTGGCTGTATAAAATTGAAAGGCCAAGATTTACAGGGGATAAGACTCAGATTCAATACAAGGAGTTTTTCAGGGCATAGATATTGTTCTAGCGGTATAAAACTATCCTGGAAAACCAACATTGAAGGAAAACATCGAGAAGAAACCCTAAAAAAGAAAACACCTTAGCTTGGTATTTTTACAAACCGACACTTCAATTGAATTTATTAGTACACTAGCTGTGCCTCGCGGCTTCACCCGCGTAAAAATCTATTAATTCAATTAATTATATCTAGATTTATTTTTGGACCACAATATATCCCGTTTCAATCCAGCTAATAATGTATGTCTGTGCCAAATTTCATTCAAGTTCGTCGTTCGTTTCGTACAGTTCCTCTGGCGTGATTGTGTAACAACATCCAGTCATACCTACTCATAAGCTTTCGCATTTATAATATTAGTAGGAGTATTAGTAGGTATATAAAAAAAAAACCCATTTGTGAACTCACTCATCACGAAATCTCAGGAACTATAAGGCCGATTGACTTGAAATTTGGTAGGAGTAATCCTTACGAGGTGTAGAGGTCAGCTAAGAACGGATTTAATGAAACTCAACTTTTTTTTATTTTTTCACCCGGGCGAAGCTGGGCGAGACAGCTAATGTAAAGTAATACATAAGTCATGGTGGCCGAGTGGTTCGAGTAATTGCCTGCGACACCAAGATCACAAGTTCGAATCCTGCCTGTACCAATGAGTTTTTCGGAACTTAAGTACAGTGATTAATCACACCACGAGCTTACGGTGAAGGAAAACACCGAGAAGAGACCTGCATATGTCTGAGAAGCAATTCAAAGACGTATGTATAGTCGTGTTTGAGTAACGGCGATGGACTTGCCACCTATCACGTTGGCACGTAAAATATACGTAATATATAACGTAAAATATATCTCTAGCAGAAAGTGGGCGTGTGGGTACCTATACACCTCTGCCTAGCCCTTCGGAGATCCTTGTGTGAATGCCTGAGGATATAGTATATAGATCCTAGATTAAAAAGTTGTCTAGACTATATTTGGATATAAGATTAAAAAAAAGTCTTGACAAAGCAACAACACAAAGCGAATGAACACTAGGTACTCATATTAATATTAAGACAAATTACAAAACACAGGAGCTTGCAGTGGAATTACATTGCAACCATAATTAGCAGTCTCCTCCTGCTGTCTGTCTGCGGCATTAACACGTGAACGAGTAATAACGCGTAATTGCTGAAACATGAAGAAAGAAAAGTCAACTTTGCTCAATTATTGTTGTGTGGGGTTTAGAACGAAGGAAAGCAATTGTACAGTCGTACAATTGCAGTCTTATAGTCGCAGTAATTTTTTTACATACATAAATATCATCACAGAAGACATTCAAAGGCGTATGTATAGTCGTGCTTGAGTAACGGCGATGGACTCGCCATCTGCCGCGTTGGCACCTAATATACCTCTGGCGGAAAGTGGGTGTGTGGGTATTACCTATACACCTCTGCCTACCCCTTCGGGCACCCTTGTGGGAAGGCGTGAGGATATTATTTATTATTTATTATATAAATGTCATCACGCCGAGTCCCTAAGGGGTTAGGCAGAGAGAATAGAGCGCCATTTCTCTCTAGACTTGCATACCTCTTTCGCTTCTTCCACTTTCATCAGTCTCTTCATACATGCTCGCCGGTTTCGAGTACTCTTGACGTACCGGTCCTTAAGTTCGATTTGTTCTAGGTTATTGGAACGTTGTCTTCCTTTCCCTTGATTTTTCCCACTATAAATTCAAAATCTATGTATAACTGACGTACTTATATATATTTTAATAGAAATTTAATTGATTTATACGTCTTTCACACGTCACCGCGGCGTTAGTCAAAGAATAGTAGGTTTATACCTAACATAGTAGCTTTTGCCCGCGGCTTCGCCCGCGCGGAGTCCTAAAAAGTAGCTTAGATATGTATTCGGGATTAAAATGTAGCCCTAATCCTAGGTATAAGGCATCACTATTTCAACTTTCAGCCAAATCGGTTCAGCTGTTTTGCCGTGAAAGAGCACCAAATATCCAAACACAAACTTTCGCCTTTATAATATTACTAAAAAGTAAGATAACGAAAGAAAAAGAAAGATATCAATAAAGATATCATATTTGAACAAACCTTCAATTATGTCCAGGTACTCATATATAAAAGTATATATTATAGTTACAAAGCCTTACTGGCTCAGTTCCCATCTATGCGTGCTATGGTTAGCATAGTAGCTTTGATAGGTTAGCAATGATACTGCTATGCGAATCATACTCTCCTGTTATTATTACCAACTGGTTATAACAGGAGAGTATAATTCGTTTAAATATTTATAAAAAAAAAAGCAGATGAACATCGCCATGACGTCACTACAGTCTATCATCGGGTAATGTTAGTTTTTAATGACAATCGTACACAATTCAGAACTGCTATTATGAGCAGTTTTAGTACAAGGAGCTCCATTAACACGTTGTCGAAGTCTATCACATTTGTACATCTATAAAATAATGGACTACCCCCACAAGGCTTCCCAGAGAGGTAGGTAGGTTAGGTGTAATAACCACTTTTCGCTGGAGACATTTACGTAGAAATGTGTCAGATTTATATACATCGATGTTCCTCGAACACAATGACACGCTTTTGAATTTCTTTTTAAGCGTATTTGGAATTCCTCTCAATGTTTTTCTTCACCTCATGGTGTATTTACTCACTGAACTTAAATTTACAAACTTCTTTGTAACAGGCGGGATTTGATCTTAAACTCTTTGCATTAGGCGACTAGTCGAACCACTAAGCCACCACTGCTTCAAAAAATCTTGACTACAATTACAATTATACAGAACAATTCAACGTGTCGCAAAACACATCACAGAGACCGCCAACGTCGACATGTCACGATTTCTATTACATGCAAAATGCCCCTTACTATACTCCTTATAACCAGGCATTAAGGTATATAATGTAACGAATTAAAGTCTTAGAATTAAGCCGTGTATAACCTCATTCATACTAAATTGCAGTCGACAGTTGTGGTTTCATGTCGCCGGTGTATTCTGGAAGATTTGCAACAACATTATAATAGATGTCTTTTGTTTTATTCAAGACTAGTGGTCCGTCCCGGCTTCGCACGGGGCGACATAAGTTTTTTTTTTTATAAAAGAGAATATAGCCTATATCACTCAAGGTAAATGTAGCTTTCCAATGGTGAAAGAACTTTCCATATCGTTCCAGTAGTTTCGGTGCCTATTCAATACAGACAAACAATCAAATCTTTCCTCTTTATAATATTAGTATATATAGTATAAGTATAGACTAGCTCTGCCCCGGACTATCGTTCCCCTCGTAACTAAAAGACATGTATGAAGAGAGCGATGAATGCGAAGACCTCTGTAAGTACTAACTACGAAAAAACTATACTTTTGGCGAGAGTACAGTTAAACAATGAATAAAAAAATAATATAAAAGAGCGGACGACAGCGTATTTATGTTTCAAAGTAACCTTAAGAACTATAGTATACACTGTAATAATAGCCCAGAAACCACTAGAAAGACTACTCGAAAGCGACGAGCATGTATGAAGAGATTGATGACAGTGGACGAATCGGAAGAGGTATGTAAACTATAGACTCGTACACCTCTTTCGCTTCATTCACATTCATCTGTCTCTTTATACATGTATCCCGCTTTCACGTTCTCTTGACGTCCTCGTTCCGGTGATCGACCGATTTCATCTAAGTAGAACGTGCTTTTTCTTCCATAGACTTGTGTCCATCCACCATTGTCTCTCCAACTTTACGATGCCATAAGCCACATGGTGTATGTATTGTGAACATCGATACTTAAGTACCTATAAAACCGTTTAATGCGAACGAATATCTAATCCCGCATCGCTTATTACTTATCTTACCTATCCCCGACCCCCCCAACCCCCCTCACCAATCGCACCGCATCATTTCATTCCATTACCGCTAACTCATACTCGTATGTCTCACTGAATTTCTCAGACGTAGACTTTATTAGATTTTATTCAGTCTGAGGCATGTCTGAAGATTTCAGATTGCTTTCTTTCTTTTTAATTTTATCTTTTGATCGCAGTATTACTTATTGGTTTTCACTTTACATTCATGTTAAGAGGTCATCATGTTTTTATGCCTGTGTTGACTCTCGTAGCGTAAATGAACAAAAATCTTAGCAATGAAATAAAAAAGACGAACGCACTAGTCGCCACTACGATTTTCGAAGATTCCCTTCGACTTCTCATGGGATGCCATCATCAGATCCTGATTTCCTTACCATAGTATCACCATCAATATAATATCTCCTTTCCAACAAAAAAAAACATCAATGTCGGTTCATAAACTACGAAGTTATCTGCGAATACACATAAAAACCTCCTTTTTTGAAGTACGTTAAAAATATGACCAAATTTAACTGACCCTACGTATACGACTGATCGAAATTACTGTCACAAAAGTACTCTAAGCGAAGTACCGTTAATGTTTGTACAAATATTTAATCAATTGTCCTATACTGCGATCTGACTGTGACCTTTCAGTGGGACGCAGTGTGCAGCGGCCGAGATCTAAAGACGGTAATGTGTGCGCTCTTTATCGACCAGACATGCACCGAGCATTGTATCGAACGCATAAAAGTTACTTACAAATTTATTTCAATCAGAATTGAGGCCGTATGTTGAAGCCGTGGTGGCCTAGTGGTTAGAGTAGTTGCTTGCAACACAAAGATTGCAAGTTCGAATCCCGACTGTACCATTGAGTTTTTCTGAACTCAAGTACAGTGATTAAACACACCGAGTTGCATACGATTGAGAAGACAGTGGTTGCTTGAGCGAAGTTGTTGCGAAGTGGTGCTTGATTAACGGCGATAGACTTGCCAGCTGTATCGTTGGCACCTAAAATATATCTCTGGCGGAAAAGGGATGGGCCACGGGATACGGGTGCTACCTATACACCCCTGCCTACCTCTTTGGAGAACCATAGGAGAAGGCGAGAAATTGAATAATATTTGAAATAGGTATTTTTTTTAACTTTGGAATTCAGACAATAAATCTTGTTTGTTAACTAGTGATTTGCAAACAAATAAATTTTACGTGTTAAAAAATATTGTAACATTTGGTATTTAAGGTCATACATATCAATATCGATCCTGGAAAGGCATATTTTTAGTAATATATTGTACCCTCGTTCGACTTTTCCGCAAACCGTACCTACCCACGTTAGGCAAATATTCCCGTCTTTATCGGAACATCGAGCACATTTGAAATATTCATACGGTAACTAGAAAGCATTAAATGTTCAATGTACCTTTTATCATTCGCCCGTTCTGTCGCCAATTTGCAAGTATTCCGTTCAAATTTAAATAGATTTCGAATCATGTGAGGTTACTCAAGGTTAGTTCAATTTGCTTTGTGGATTAATGGCTATGGGAATAAATGCATTTGGATGTCTTGCTTGGATAAGTAGGATTTAATCTTAAATCATATACATTCATATCTTTCACAAGTATCGCCGAACGAGTAATAGCGAATAACACATTAAATCTAATAGTATAATAATATAATAATAATATATCCTCACGCCTTCCCACAAGGGTCCCCGAAGGGGTAGGCAGAGGTGTATAGGTAATACCCACACACCCACTTTCCGCCAGAGGTATCTAGGTGCCAACGTGACAGATGGCGAGTCCATCGCCGTTGATCGCCACGATACGCCTTGAATTTTTCTTCAGATGTAGCCTTCCGATGTTTTCCTTCATCGTAAAGCTCGTGGTGTGACTAATCACTGTACTTAAGTTCAGAAAAACTCATTGGTACAGTCGGGATTCGAACTTGCGACCTTTGCGTCGCAGGCGACTGCTCGAACCACTCGGCCACCACGGCTCTTTACACGGCTCTTTACAAATCTAATAGTAATTGAGTAATTAAATAAGATATATTCATGTTGTGGCAGAGTGGTTCGAGTAGTTTGTCTACAATACAAAGATTGCAAGTTCGAATCCCGATCTGAACGACTCTGAACTTAAGTACAGTGATTAGACACCACGAGCTATAAGGCGAAGGAGAACATCGAGAGGAAACCTTCATACGTCTGAGAAGCAATTCAAAGGCGTGTGTATAGACGTGCTTGAGTAACGGCGATGGACTCGCCATCTGTTAGCACCTAAAATATATCTAAGTGAGTGTGTGGGTATAGCTTATACCAGTAAGCTACATGTGTGATTTGATACCCAGATGCCCTTTCTCTAAGATAAGCGAAAAAGTATTCGTTTAAGTAAAGTATTCGAATACATAAAGTTCAAAATTACCCATAATTAGTTGTACATTAAAACAAGGTTGTATTCAAATCATGCCTCGCTCGCTGAAAGCTTTCGTTATAAATAAATGAACGGAATGAGCTTAGTCATTCGTTCGTATTCATTAATTAAGATCACATGCGGAGGCTTAAACCAATCTTGGGAACAATTGGCTTCATACTTGAGTTGTAGGGACACCGTGATTTTGAAACTGAACGGGTTTTTCGTCAATAAATATTAACGCATTCATCGATGCGTTCCCTACTAATTTCAAGCATTGAGGCAGATACACTGCTTGTTGAGATGAGTAGGCAAGATGATCTGTCGGTCTGTCTCACGGCGATTTCTTGCATTGTCTACTACCGACTAGTTTTTCATGTAAGCAGAGTCGAGCGCCAGTTCTCTCTAGACTTAAAAAATCTACCTCTGTGCTAATTTACATCCAAGTCTGTCCAGCCGATCTTGCATGACTGAGTAACAAGCGTCTTCAGAAACTTTAACATTTATCATATAAGTAGGATTTAAATTGATGATTTTACGAAGGCGTTTTAATATATTTTACTTAAAATGATCACCACTGTTTAATTGTAAGTATAATATCCACAAACTACAACCATCATGGCCACAGTACTCAACACAACAAGACGTGTATTACTCTTACTCAAACTTTTGTATAGAACTCGCGAAAGAACGGAGACGTGGGGTAGGGTGCCAATGATAACACACTCACAGATTCTTTTGTTCTCTCAACACTGTTACTTCGAAGACTCCGCGTGTGAGAAACAATTTGAGATTACATTTGCATTTAGAGATGTCAAAACCAGCTTCCTGTCTATGAAAGTATCAAACTTAAGGAAAGTTTTTGAGCCTCAACTTTTTAATTATTGCTAAGTAATTTATCTTTTGCTAAAAATATGTCCCCGAAGGATTAGCCAGAGGTGCATCAACACTCTTTTTGTCGGGGATATTTTGTGTGACATGTGACATATTGTCGTGTCGTCGTTCGATGATCATTTCGCTTGACTAAGTATACATACATCTTGTAAGTATGTTTTTTTTTTATACAACAAGAGTGGCAAACAAGCATACGGCCCACCTGATGGGAAACGGTTACCGTAGCTTATTTACGCTCACGATACTAAAGTATCACTTGCGCGTTGCCACTCTGTGTTCGGAGAGTTATACTGTGTTAGCAGCATAATGGGACTAATCCCTCTGCTGCCAACACAATGTAACAATCCTCCCCCCTCCCCAAGGAGCTCATTACTGGAAACCTTATTCACCACGTAGGAACACAACACAAAAAATTGTGTTATTTGGCTACGGACTAATGTCTGTCTACTGTCTTAAGTACAACTGTACACGTGCCTTTCAATTTATTTTAAGCGTACCTTTACAAGTTTCCTCTCGATGTCTTCATTGGCTCGCTAAATAAATGTTAAATACATACCATAAGTTCAGAAAAACTCATCATTTTAGAGCGCTGGAACTCGAACCTGCATTAATATCACTCAGCTACAGTTAGATTTCTATTGATATTGATATATTGATAGATTTTTCTGCCACAAAACGTATCATATGTATTAATACAGCTAGTAAATTTATCTCTTTGCAATATCTCGTCCGATTCCATTCAAAAGTTTTTGCGAGAAAGAACAACAAAAAATTTCGCATTTATAATTTTAGTAGTATATATTAAGACACATATAATACTGCTTGTAAGCTGTCGTAAGATTAAAAATAGGCAATTTACACGCAGAGTAAGAGAAAATGAGTCTCCCAAATTACAGTACCGGGCGCAGATATAAAGACAAAACGCTCGGGCTGCGCGAGGCCGTATGAATAACGCCTCATAATGCTTTTGCGAATTTTGTGATACATTCATTAAGAGCTTTTGTTCGTATATATTTGGGAAGGCAAAAATTATAACGTACAGTGGTATTGTGAGGGAGGCGACGCGGAATAAGTGGCGGCCGCGGTTAGGGTTGGCACAAAATGATATAAAGAATTTTTTACAGCGTTAAGTGTAAAAGTATGATAAAGGTGTAGAAACAGATGAAATACTTTATTCAAACGGTCATATATGTAAGTATATAACACGCCAATACCTATTTTATAAATAGTAGTGTTAATCCCCCGTGTATTTATAAAAAGTAAAATATTATCAAATTTAAATCATAGCGCAGGTACTTAATGACAGAGAAAAGCACTCAACTTTACAATGTAACTATAAGTTTAATACTTACTCATATAATATGATATATAGAAACTCTAAATACAAAAAAATTACAGCTTAAAAACTTCTAAATATCTTTGACCTTAAAAAACCCTCAGTTTTGCTCGAGCCTCGCTGCAACCTTGGCTTCCTCGTGGCAACCCTAGCACGCATACACGCCAGATTTCCAACGCGGCGCCTACTGCTAATGCTAAGAAAACACCGACAAGGGGTGTGCTAAATTCATTTCACAACACAGATAAATATAATTTCATAAGCATACGTTTTTGTTACATTATTCGCTTGTGGTTTACTGCGGTGTGAATATTCCGTTTATTTCTTAAACAAAATACAATATTTTTATGAACCTATCTGCGTATAGATAGTGCCAGCCACGAAGACGCGCCCCACTATTCTTCCCTATAGTTTATAGTGTAAGTGTGCAACCTTCCTAACTAGTAGACAAGTAGTACACACTGATTACCTATGAATGCACATGCACACTACAATTAATAGACTCAGGTCATACTCCCCGCATCTCGCGACCCGATGACGACCTGGATTAGAAATTGGTGGGGCGCGTCTTCGTGGATGGCATTATTCCATATCATTACACCGACTGATGAATGTAGACGAAGCGAAAGAGGTATGTAAGTCTAGAGAGAACTGGCGCTCCATACTCTCTGCCTACCCCGTTAGGGACTCGGCGTGATGATATGTATGTATGTATTAGACTGACTCCTTCTCGATAGCTGGTAGAGGGAGAGAGAGCGAGGGAGCGTATAGAGAAATAAGCATAAGCTCTCGCTTGACTTGCTTACATACCTTTTTAATCAATAAAATTAATCAAATATTGGTGATATCATGATGCAATACATTAACACATCATTATAAAAGAAAACTGCGGCTTTGTATAATATAATTAAAACATTTAATGTTTTATTTTAGTGGGAATTTATTTTATTCATCAAAATTACAAACTAGCTTATTCTCAGGTTCTATGTTACGGATAGTTAATCTACTCGACGATAGATGGCGGTAGTAGACACGTTATTCGGAATTAATGCATAATGATGTTGATATCCATATACCTTATTAATACGGAATTGAAGGTGTTAGTAGTACATTAAGGACTACCCTTACAGGCTCAGTGGTTCAAGTAGTCGCCTGCAAGAGAAAGATTGCAAGTTGGAATTCCCATTATACTGATGACGTTTTCTGAAATGATATACAATGAGGTGAACGGTGAAGTAAAAGATCGAAAAGGAACCTGCATTAGTTTAAAAAAAGAAAACATATGTATAGACGTCCTTGAGGAACGGCAACGGACTCGCCATCTCTAGCAAAAAGATTTTATTAAGGTCTACCTCATTGAAGACCCTTGTAAGAAAGTGTGGAGATTTTTATTTTACAATGTGTACATTCTTACCACTCACAGCAACTTCAAATCACCAAGGCATTCGAGGGTAGGAACGAAAGAGTATTCGAAACCGGCGATAATGTATGAAGAGACGGACAAATGTGGATGAAGCGAAAGGAAGATCGCAAGTTTCTAATCCCGATTGTACAAATTTGTTTTTCTGAACTGAAGTTCAATACGGTGAAGGAAAACATCGTGAGGAAACCTGCGTAAGTCTGAGAAGAAATTCAAACGGGTATGTATAGTCGTGCTTGATTAACGGCGAGGGACTCGCCATCTGCCACGTTGGCATCTAAAATATATCTCTGGCGCAAAGTGGGTGTGTGGGTACTACCTATGCCTACCCATGGGGGACCCTTGTGGGAAGGCGTAAGGATATATTATTATTATATAAGACGGTGACCGCTCATCATCTGTCCGAATACTTGTTAGCCACCTTCTAACACAAAAACAAAAAAAATATTTGAGTGGATAATAAGACGTCAGCGTATCAAAATATTATTAGCTATCTATTGTTTTCGGTCCGGTGATCAGTTTAAAGATTATTGTTTTGAGATGAATGGCATTTGATTGTCTTGTTTCTTTAATTGGGATCGGTGTTTTGAATGCTTGCTTGTATGTTTATTAAATAGTAAGAACTTATATAATTTTTATATTTATATATTTGATATTTGAGTTTTATATAATTGAGTTTAAATGAATTTGTATTTGTGTCATTGGAAGAAAGCTGATACTTATAGCACAGGGTTTCCCTATTTTAAGTACCAGTTGTACATATTAAAGTAAACAATAGTAATGTAAGTAATACTCAATGCTTCTCAAAGGTGTCCAATCTATTCTGTTCAAGTTACTTACCTGAGTTATACTGTGTTACACTGGATTTATTGTAAATTTAAGATGCAAATAATTGAATTTGAATTTGAATATAATAATATTACAAAAATGCTATTTTTCGTTTTCATATAGATTTAATGCCCTTAGACAACCTCCATACCACAGAGAGCGCCCTGTGTTTGCGTCGCAATTAAAAAGTGACCTGGTCTTTTAGCGAGTCTTTCGGGAACTTTAATAAGCAATGGCAGGATTTGGCATCCGCCGAGGTATGAGGTAAATGCACACCTACTTTTCGTTGGAGTTTTTTTTTTACAAGAGTGGCAAACAAGCATACGGCTGACCTGATGGGAAACGGTTACCCTAGCCTATTTACGCTCACGATACCGAAGTATCACTCGCGTGTTGCCACTCTCTGTTCGGAATGTTATAGTGTGTTGGCAGCATAAGGTTTAATCCTTCTGCTTCCAACACATTGTAACAATCCTACCCCTCCCCAAGGTTATGCCCTACCCGTTATTCCCTACCTCTCTTACCTCTCTTCTTAATTCTTTTGAAGACCAACGTGTGGCGAGTCCGTCGCAGTTTCTTAAGCACGACGGCTAATATATCGTCTTTGATTTATTTCTTTAACAAATTTGATTTTTTCCTCAAACGTACCTATGCAGATATTTCCTCTCGATGTTTTTCCTCGCCGTTAAGTTCGTAGTGTGATCAATATACTGAGGTTCAGAAAATCGCCTTGGTACAGTCAGAATTCAAATCTGTATCTTGAAGGTGACCCATTTAGGGGAAGTTGTGGGAAGGCATGAACATCAGACTGGCAGAATCATTGAACTCCTTCAAGAAACTTTTATTCGAATACTATTTTTCTTTATAACTTATACATATGTAAGTATAAGGTTTAAGGTTATTAAGTATATTTATGTATATGTTATTGTATGTGTATAAAATAGGTTTATGTTTCGTATTTATTTATTTAGATTGCTTAGTATATGTATATTATAGTAAATATGTATATTTCATCCGCTCAACTATCACCTACACCCTACAACTAGCACCTACCTTTTTTCTCTATTTCTTTTCTCTCTTCACTTGGTTGCCTGGAAGAGATCGCTTTTGCGATAAGGCCGCCTATTGTGCCTATTACATGTTATTCTCTGTCTTTTTGTCATCCTATTTGTTTGTATGTGTGTGTGTACAATAAAGAATATTATTATTAGTCATTTAATTGTACTCTAAAAACGTCAGTACTTACCTTGTTTAATCACACAATTGACAGGATGTGGTCGTCACATTTGAACGCACACGCGTCATAAATCAAAATGATGTCAGTAAAAGGTGATAAGAAGGGTAATCCAACGTGATAAGGATGAAATTTGAACGGAAATCCTTTTGGTCAGTTGTACATTTTGATATAGTATGGTCGCGTGCGTGCAAATCGATTTAGATCGATACGAGTAGATGCGATTAACACTCAGAAGATTTGATCAAAGGATTGATCTTAAGATATCAATGGAAGGAGATTTCTGCATGTTGATGTGAAATATTATAGGTTTTATAAATGCTTCTTTAATTTAGGTTATTTTTAGGATATAAACCTTAAGGAATTCAATATTTTTTTTAATATTACTAAGGTGGCACCTTGAGTGTCCAGCACATCCAATGATAAGCGACTACCGTAACCTATCGGCTTTTGTTAATTGCTCATAATGTACTTGGTCATGGTTGTCTTTGTGGAGTTCTAAATATAACTTAACTATTTTAAATAGAAAAAGCTAATGTGCAAGAAGTGCAAGAAGAGGCAGAGGAAGACCATGTTCCAAATACCTGGATCAAATCGATCGGATGCTCAAGGACGGGAACGTCAAGAGTACTCGAAACCGACGAGCATGTGTGAGACAGATGAATGTGACGAAGTGAAAGCGGTATGTAAGTCTAGAGAGAACTGGCGCGCTATACTCTCTGACTATCAGTATATATTATAAATAATTATATAATGCTATCAATCAACACCATTAAAATTATGGCAAATAGTTTCGCTACATTTCCTTTATCTTCAAACAAATCTTCGGTTCACGCTCCCCTGAGTACCAACGTTGCCCAAACTCGACCATCGTTCCCACGGCATCTGCACATCACTCTTCTTCAACCAGCCATTGTAACTACAACCATTCTAAAATCAACTTTGTTGCTCTATGTTTAAAATTCAAATCAGATTCAAAAGATGAACTTTGTGATACATACTGCAGCAAATTTACTTAGAATTCAAATATCGTTCTCGTCTGTACTAAGTGGTAGTGAAAATGAAACCCTTTGATTGACAGCTTAAAGTAGGTTTTGATTTGACCCGGCCTAAACAGCTGGGTTCATTTCAGCGTATCGAATGCAAGTGAAACAGTATTCAAATATTTCGTGAATCATGCGCATCCGTGTGTATAATTACATTTTTACCAGAGTTCGGTTTATCTCGCAGGGGTTTGTAACAGTTTGTGTTAGTTAATAATTTTGTAACGAATATGAATTTACTGAAAATGTGTATTGTTCTTTGTCGTTTATATATATTCAAATATAGCTTACTCATCATCATCTCTTACCTCTCTCTCTCATAACCTTTAACTCATCACTCTATGCAATATCAATAGTATTTTTTTTTATCATAAATTAAAAAATACTTGAACAATTACAATATATAGTCTGCGTATTATTGTTTATGTAAATTATATCAGAATTTGTGTCGTGTCTACTAACCTTAGCTTGGAAACCTCCACATGTTCTACATGCAATAGCATGGGACCAGATCAGCTCGAAGGCGAAAGACATATGTATATATTATACTGAATCGGAAACCTTTTCGTTGTAACGTAAGGTCTGAAGTAACTTTCATCTGTGGAGCTGTCAAGCTAGGATGGTGAATGTCACTTTGACAGGTCCTGTAGAACTACTTTTTACCCGATAAACATTTCCAGTCAACATGTTATTCTTGTCCTATAACGGGCTTGCACAATGAAAGTTGAAAAATTTTAAATATAAAAAAATTCGAAAAGTTAAAATGTTGTTTTTTTACCCGCTAGTTATAAACTCCGATACGGGTTGCGTAGTTCAGTAGCGGATTTGTATTCGGCCAGTATCACGACGAGACCGATCTGCGACCTCTTTAATGAGTACCTACCTCTACAAACTGTCAGGTTTTTCGAATTTCGAACGGTTATGCGAACAATAAAAAAACATTATTGGTTGTTGGCACGTTCTTGAGTTTACGCTTTGCTATTTTTTTGACATTAGAACAACGTTAGAATGATAATTTCTAATGTTTAAATGTATATCCAATATATTTTAATAGGACAAACGGTGCTATACGAATACCTACCTCTTTAAAGATTAATTTATATTAGACGTGTATAGGACACATTTTTTTATTGTTATGTGATATTCCAAAATCATCCCACTAACATTACAAATGTGAAATTTATTAAGAATGTTTGCTTCTAAATCACTTCCAAACTTCTGAACGAAATTGAATGAAATTTTGCTGATAAATATATTATTAAGAACACTCAGGATATGTCTCTTAGAAAAAAAATTTACTCTCATTATTTTAATACACATTACACCATAAGTAGTCCTCTAGAATAAAATGGGTTTTATGGTCTATGGTATATTATGGTCTGAATATATTTACATATGGAAGACATTTTGAAATTCGCGTGCACTATCAAGCCGCTATTTAGAATAACCGACGATTAAAACTTCTTAAAGGTAAGAATGTACAAATACATTATTAGCGACCAACTTTACGTGACACGACGAACCTACATTTAATCTGTCAACTTGTACTGAAACAAATAAAGGCTTACAGATCAATATTGATTGGTCAAAGCATGTCAATGTGTGCGTGTGTACATACGCCTGTTTGACAGAATGCATGTCTTTGTATGTGTGTTAATTATTGTCATTGGGTAGGCGTGGTCGGACCACAATTCAAGATTGGTCTCTTTATGCAAACTAAAGTCGTGATATGTTAAAGCGATCGGAATAATGTTATCGGGACAAAATTTATAACGCATACATTTTGTTTAAGGCAATAAATACATTTGAATTATTCACTTAAAAATCATCACTTAGAAGAATATAATCTTTTCACACCCTTTTTGTAGATGGAGATACCGCCACAATAGAGCCGTGGTGGCCGAGTGGTTCGAGCAGTTGCCTGCGACGCAAAGGTCGCAAGTTCGGATCCCGACTGTACCAATGAGTTTTTCTGAACTTAAGTAAAGTGATTAGTCACACCACGAGCTGAACGGTGAAGGAAAACATCGAGAGGGAACCTGCATACGTCTGAGAAGAAATTCAAAGGCCTATGTATAGTTGTGCTGGAGTAACGGCGATGGACTCGCCATCTGTCACGTTGGCTAATATACCTCTGGCGGAAAGTGGGTGTGTGGGTATTTCCTGTACACCTCTGCCTATCCCTTCGGACCCTTGTGGGAAGGCGTGAGGATATATTATTATATTATATACACCTGGAAACACTCCATGCTGCCAGGGGAAACCTCAACGGGGAGCTAATTCTAAAAGAATTTTCAGTAGCACTACCCGCCTTCTCACGCAGGCACCAAAGATTTAAAAGTGAACACCTTTTATCCTGAAAATACAGGTCTCACAAAATAGAACACTTTGCAACAAAAAAGATCAATACATTTACAAAAGCACATCTATTAGATCACGCTGTATGGTCGGTTTACAAAACAAGCCCAATAAAATCGTAATATAATTATTAGCGTTGACATAGCGTTCGCAACATTCGCAAACCCCCATACATTACAACTAATCTCCATCTACCCACATGTCTGCAGTACAATAAATTCACCCACATTTGATAGCCGAGGCAAATTGCGGCCACGTTTCAACAATATCAGATCATACCCGGTCATTTATCGAAATGCCTTATAGTTATGATTGTCAGCGACTGATACATGTAGTGATTCATGCACCAACCGGCCCCCACACGATGGCGACTGACCGATTTAGATAATACACGCGTAATTTAGACAAGTTTACACTTACCCCCTAAACTAGACGTTACTGTGAAAAATGACCTTTAATACTTCACTTTAAGTATTCAGAGAAAAGTGTAAAGGACAAGTTAAGTTGGTTGTAACCATGCAAAATGGTCGCCAAGGCATGGCAATACTACAAAATAATTATGTTGCCACAGTAATTTATAAGATGGGACATTATCTAGGATAAATGTTTGAGAGATTTAAATATAGAGATAGACATAGGTAGAATAACCATCTTTTGAATAGGTCTCGCGTCGTCTAATCGAGGCCTATCGTGACAGGCGGGCTGGAACATATCTCGCTCAGAGAATCAGCATTGCTATCCAACGTGGCAATGCTGCTAGGCTTCTTGGCACGTTGCCTCAGGATACCGATTTGGGTCAAAATTTTATTTGTTAGTAGTTAGTTACATAATGTTTTTGAAACATTGTTAATTGTTTTTATTGTAAATATATGGTAAAATCTAAGTTATACATTTAAATGTATTGTATTTGGAGTCTGCCGTCTAACAGACGCAGCCAATTGACCTTGTTCTTTCTTATATTCCTACGGTGTTTCCAGAAGTCCACATGGAAAGACGCGCAGTCTTTTCTTTTTATCAAAAGTGGAACATGTTTGCCCTAATAATGTTACACACCAACTCCACATAGTAAGGTCGATAATGCTCGACGCGTGACTTCTCTCATTAAGGGTCCATAATATAGTAAAGCTAGCCACTTACTTATTTGTCGGCTTCTTTATTTAAAACCAGTTCAAAAACGAATGTTCCAACTACTTAATACTAAATGAAGAGCCGTGGTGGCCGAGTGGTTCGAGCAGTTGCCTGCGACGCAAAGGTCGCAAGTTCGAATCCCGACTGTACCAATGAGTTTTTCTAAACTTAAGTACAGTGATTAGTCACCACGAGCTTTACGGTGAAGGAAAACATCGAGAGGAAACCTGCATACGTCTGAGAAGAAATTCAAAGGCGTATGTATAGTCGTGCTTGAGTAACGGCGATGGACTCGCCATCTGTCACGTTGTCACCTAATATACCTCTGGCGGAAAGTGGGTGTGTGGGTATTACCTATACACCTCTGCCTACCCCTTCGGGGACCCTTGTGGGAAGGCGTGAGGATATATTTATATATTATATATGAAGTGATCAATCAAGGGGGAAATGTCAGTTATTCGATGCGTACATGTATGAGGGAACTAAGTAACAAATGATTACACGAAAGCCTGTCTTGCACGAATGTCATCTGGCGCTATTCTTTTCCTACCCCGTCTGGGAAATGGCGTGACGGCTCACAGTTTTCATAGATAAATAATCTTGATTATTGTGAGCCGCGTCACGGGACGCCTGGCAGATGTTAAATATGAACATTATTTTGTACAAGTTATATGAAATACAATATTAATAAAATAACAGATTACGACAGGAACTAAATATAATACAAATAATTTAAAAATACAATATTGCGTTTTTTTCCAGAAAATGATGACTGTATTAATTTATTTAATTTTTTATTTTTTCAAATTGTGGCAACTCCATACTTTTTTCTTTCACGCCAGCAATCGTTTTTACTTACGGCTATAGATCTTTCACATCAAAAGGATTCTTGGGGTCGAGTGTAATTTTTTTTTTCCACCATCTAAGCACATGGTTCGCCTATGGACGCTTGAAACACCAGGGTTATTATTTTTTTATTTATTTTTTTATCGCTCGCATGCTGCGTTACTGTATTCCCACATAACTGATTTTCTGAACAAGATTTTCTAACATAAAAAATAATCGAGCATAACGAGCTTAATTAACCCGGGCATAGTAAGCTGGGCGTTTAACAACCCGGGCAAGCTCACACGCTTCATAATTACCCGGTTATGGCATTTGAAGCAGACCTTTAACTTCGTGTAATGAAGTTATTAAGTGACGTGAATTATTGCTATTATAATGGCGACTTATGACAGGCCTGATATTCAATCTAAATGAGGGTGTAATAGAGTAATATAAACATGCTTATCTTTGGCAGCTTGAACAACCTATTTTCGCCGGGATTTAGGTGCCAACATGACACGTCTCTCAAGCAAGAATCGCCATATATTTGCTTCTCAGTGGTTTCTCCAGGCCGCTACCGTGTTGTGTTTGATATTTAAGTGAGCCGTGAGAGCCGTGGTGGCCGAGTGGTTCGAGCAGTTGCCTGCGACGCAAAGGTCGCAAGTTCGAATCCCGACTGTACCAATGAGTTTTTCTGAACTTAAGTACAGTGATTAGTCACACCACGAGCTTTACGGTGAAGGAAAACATCGAGAGGAAACCTGCATGTCTGAGAAGAAATTCAAAGGCGTATGTATAGTCGTGCTTGAGTAACGGCGATGGACTCGCCATCTGTCACGTTGGCACCTAATATATCTCTGGCGGAAAGTGCGTATATCTATACACTGCCTTCGGGGACCCTTGTGAGAAGGCGTTAGGATATGAGGATATTTAAGTACACATACACCAGTGAACATTACCAAGATCCGAACCTAAACTACATCCAATCCTATTCTGTTGTTTTTGCGTGAATTTTTAAACACTTTTTAGTTAACAATTTTCTAGTACAAATGCTTCATTATGAACAAAGCCCATATTTTTAAATTATGCCATATTATTTTCCTGTCGTAATCTTTTATTTTATTATATATATTTCATACACACACACACACATATCATCACGCCAAGTCCCTAGCGGGGTAGGCAGAGAGTATAGAGCGCCAGTTCTCTCTAGACTTACATACCTTCCTCTGCCTCTTCTTGCACACACTTTTGCTTTGTATATCTGTTTCGTCAATCTTTCTTCACTCATCCTTTCTATGTGTCCAAACCAACGTAACATGCCTTTCTTCATCTTTACAATTACGCCCTCATTCACGCCAGTTGATTTGCGAATCTCTTCATTGCGGATTCGATCTAATATCGTGACGCCGCACATTTTCCGAAGAGATCGCATCTCGACTGCATTCAAGCTATTTTCATACTTCCTCTGACATACCCAGGATTCGCTGCCATACAATAAGGTAGGTACCAATATCGCGTTGTGGACAGCAACTCGAGCATTCTTGCTCAGACTTTTGCTGCCCATCAACGCCGACATGGCTCCATTCACCTTATTTTCATATTACTTGTAAATAATAATAATGTTGATGTTTCACATCTGCCGGGCGTCCCATGACGCGGCTCACAAATTTCAAGATTATTTAACTATGAAAATCGTAAACCGTGGTGGTGGAGAGGTTCAAGTAGTGCCTGCGACATGACAATTGCAAGTTCGAATCCCCCCCTGCACCAATCAGTTTTTCTGAACTTACGTATAGTGATTAGTTTTACGGTGAAGGAAAACTTAGCGAGGAAACCTGCATACATTAGGACGACCGTCTGGTCTAGCTCCTGACTCCAAAAGTTGAGGTCGCGGGTTCGAATCCCGCTGAGGATATATATTTGTGTGATGAACACGAATACTTGTACCTTAGTCTTGGATGTCCTATGTATTTAAGTATATATCTATCTATATACGTAAATATATCGTTGTCTAGTTACCATAACACAAGCTTTGCTTAATTTGGGACTAGGTCAATTTGTGTTGAATTGTCCCAGGTATTTATTATTATTATTATTATTTGAAAAGAAAGATGTATGCTTCGCCAAAGACTACCTACACACCTCTGCCTACCCCTATGGGGTACCCATATGAGAAGGCATGAAGGTACTACTTATAACGTGCCTTATAATATAGGAACATGACACCTAGTACACGAGAGCGTTAATATCGATATGTAAAGAATTGCTAGAGGCAATATAGGAATGACGCATACTTGCCGCAGCAGGAAATGCACAGTGGGAGATAAGCCGATCCGAGCGGACTTTGTGATGTCTACTGTCCGCGCGTCTCCGATTATGTGAGACTACTATGGATATGTCTACGTTTTAATTTATCTTGTGTGTCGAAACAGCATCGTAAAATACCGGTAAATAAATCCTTAGTCTATAACTATAACATTATTATTCTAGATAATACAGTTATATACAATATAAACACAAAAAATAGTACAGCAAGAGTAAGAGGATGTAGCCTTATGCAATTTAAAGACTTTTTGTTATATCAAAAGAAAACATAATTGAATGTAGGCACTTACTTAGCTTGTCAAATGATTGCCAGTACCTACTAATGAACTACTACCCGAATGTCGGTAGATGATAATAAAATTATCGATATATATTAAAGAACATCATCAAACATAACTTATCATACATAACGATTTAAAACAATAACGTAGACCTGAGCGAAGTCTCATCCACATAAATCCAATGTCCACCTACGAGCAAATCAGAGCAGCTAGTCGCATTGTTGCACTGATTTAGACCAGCAGACATCTCCGAACTAACTCGAACACTTCTCACGTATTAATATATTCTATTC
This sequence comes from Drepana arcuata, assembly GCA_016069955.1. Taxonomy (NCBI): domain Eukaryota; kingdom Metazoa; phylum Arthropoda; class Insecta; order Lepidoptera; family Drepanidae; genus Drepana; species Drepana arcuata. The sequence continues at coordinate 13,732 of JACCPG010006200.1, read as the reverse complement.
GATTCGATAATTCGCCAGACGCCGGCCGATGTATCGATTGTAGATTTGGTATCTAGTTTTGACTGAAGTTGTAGTTTGGAGATTAGTTCCATATTCGAATTCGTATTGTTTGTGTCAGGTACTTCAAATTTCGTCGCAGAGTTATAATAGCATGCACTTATTACTTACTAGCTGTGCCCGTGACTTCGTCCGCGTGGAATTTAACTAAAAAGTTTTATTGTTCAATATCTTATAATGAAAGTAGCCTAAGTTACTCCTTTTTATATCAGCTATCTGCCAGTGAAAGTCCCGTCAAAATCCATATGCATTTAGTAAAAAGCGGTAATTTTAATATTACACTCCAATTTTATTTATTTGTATAGATTAGGTTTATGCTTTAGTGTAATTTGAATCTTATGAGCCTTGACGAAGGTATATATTCTTTTTCAGACCTGACAAGAGCGTTAACAGTGTCCAAAGAAGAATACTTGGCAACGGACCTGTATAGTAAGTTATGGCAACTAACCATAGGCAACCGTCAAAGTCATAAATGTCATTTGACATAGATGTCAAACGTCACAATCAAGAGTCTATTAATATAGATAAAAGAGTAATTTGATATTATATTATCTGACACGTTGGCACCTAATATACCTCTGACGGAAAGTGGGTGTGTGGGTATTACCTATACACCTCTGCCTACCCCTTCGGGGACCCTGTGTGAAGGCGTGAGGATATTATATTATATATATATATATATATATATATATATATATATAATTATATTAATCCATTTAAACTTCGATATTATTTTGTAGCAATAATTTTGCTGTTTGAATCCACAATATGACAGGTGGCTTATTAATTTCCACTTGGCCAACACGGTTAACACAAACACTAGAATGTAAAAAAAAATACACAACAAAACACGATCGTAAGCATTCTTAACTTGAATCGGCGCGTAGTTTTGTTATCTAGATGTAAGCTGAGCTTTAACAAATCCCGCACTTAAAACCTTAACTAATATTATACATGCGAAAGTTCGTCGGGATGTTTATTCCTCTTTCATGTTAACACTACAGTGTATGGAATTGGATGAAATTTGGTACAGAGATAGATTATTAGCTGGATTCGGATATACGAAATATTTTATTCCAGAAAAATATAAATATATCCTCACGCCTTCCCACATGGGTCTCCGAAGGCGTAGGCAGAGGTTTATAGATAGTACCCACTTTCCGCCAGAGATACATTTTAGGTGCCAACGTGACAGATGGCGAGTCCATCACCGTTACTCAAGCACGACTTGTATAGTCGTGCTTGAGTACACCATTGAATTTCTTCTCAGATGTATGCAGGTTTCCTCTCGATGTTTTCCTTCGCCGTAAAGCTCGTGGTGCGACTAATCACTGTACTTAAGCAAGAAAAACTCATTTGTACAGTCTGGATGCGAACTTGCGATCTTTGTGTCGCAGGCTACTCGAACCACTCGGCCACCACGGCAAGAAAGAAACCAATGAAATCAAATTACGCGGGTGAAACTTCGCAAAGCTTGTACGTAATAACGCTAAGCGCTCGCCCTGATGGGGATCCCGATCCAATTCGCGAGCCTCGGCTGCGCACGCGCACTGCCTCACTCGCGCGTGACTCTCACCGACATTTTATTACCATAATTTAAAACAAATATCTGATTGTGTGTACTGGGCATTAAAGTGTTAAAGGTAGGGATGTTGCAGGGTCGCGCGAATAGGAATTTGTTCGCGAATAAACATATTAGGAACTAGTCAAAATTTACGAATGTAATTAATAGATTTTGCTTTACAAATACACCTGAAAATATATATAATAATAATATATCCCCACGCCTTCCCACAAGGGTCCCCGAAGGGGTAGGCAGAGGTGTATAGGTAATACCCACACACCCACTTTCCGCCAGAGGTATATTAGGTGCCAACGTGACAGATGGCGAGTCCATCGCCGTTACTCCAGCACGATATATCTCTTGCGAAAAGTGGGTGTGTGGGCACTACCTACACGCCTATAACCATATATCATATAATCACGCCAAGTCCCTAACAGGGTAGGCAGAGAGTATAGAGCGCCAGTTCTCTCTAAACTTGCATCCCTCTTTCCCTTCATCCATATTCATCAGACTTTTCATACATGCTTGTCGGTTTCGAGTACTCTTGACGTTCCCGTCCTTGAGCCTGTACCCGGATATTATTTATTATTATTTAGAGGTTATTATCTTGTGTTACGTCCAGGTGCGTCCCTAGTGGCGAGTCCGGCGTCCAATAAACATTCCTGACAGTCACGGCGCTCCATCACGCAGCACACATGGCAGCCGCTAGCGCTGTGCTATACTCGTGTTGGCAACTATAGGCCGAGAGCCATACATTACTTGACATTTTATTTCATTCATTTATTTAGTTGACGGCCGCCTGGTCTAGTGCTTAGAGCCCCGGACTGCGAAACTTTTTAATTGATCGATCACTTGGATTCTACACAATGGTCGACTTACTGGAACTTACCTACTATGAATATGTAATGTTGTATGCTGGTGAATATGTAATATACCTATGTATATACAGATGAATGTGTAAAAAGTGACAAGCGTCGGTAGGTCTAAACAGGCGCTCCCTCTGCTTACCCTATGAGGGACGCGTGGAGAAGATATTAATACATACATGTCATCACGCTGAGCCCCTAACGGGGTAGGCAGAGAAAATAGAGCGCCAGTTCTCTATACTGCGCTTGCATACTGCGCTTCGTCTACATTCATCAGTCTCTTCATATATGCATACATAAATTAGACACAAAAATACATGTCACAATCTATAAACCACTTACGCTCTTGGCCTATACGCCAGAGAACTGTCGTAGGTGCAAGTGCTTCGTGCCGCATGCCGCGGGCTCGGATCTCGGACGCAATCTTTATAAGGTGGTAAAACATATATTTAATGCTAAACGTTGGACACGAACGCTTTGAGAAAGGTGCTAGTGTGGTCGTGCGTTTTATTGTGTTTTGTGTACAAGCTCTAAGACTAGGATATTTAAGGAACAGAGCTTTTAAACTGCGTATTATTGTACAACGTTTTATACAGGATGTCAGAAAACATGACAGCTGTCTTCTAGAAGTAGTAGTGTTGTGAATGTGTTCTCATGACGATGCGATAAACAAATAGCTCCGATGATTAACAAAACAACAATATTCTGCAACTTCGGCGCTTTGCCAACCCTGCAGACACCTTTTCACACCCTTTTTGAAGAACTACATACTATAATAATCAGGGATCTCAACGGGGACCTCATTCTACTACCTGAATGTTCGCGCAAGAAAACTCCTTAGAAACCGCAGTACGAAATCTATTTTGTTCCAAACTATGGAGGTGACTTCCCCTTCGATGTCCATTATGCCCACCTCGGGCATAATGTTGAAGAATTCTTCAGAACCCTCTCCAGAATTCAGGAGATCATTGAACCGTTGTTTGTATCAGAGACATTAGTTTGTAGCGCTACTTTACGGTTTCTATCTATCTTTCATAGATTGAGTACAGCATGGATTTCTTCAGGAAGAGTGTGAAAAGATTCCTCCAGAATTCCGGCGGCGGTAATCGCTTACCATCAGGCGGGCCCAAGTGGTATAAAAATCATTTAACTTCTTTATTGTATAGGTATAGGATAAAGGTTGATATACAGGTTTCCCGGTCAAACAAACAACGCAAAGGAAATAGGATAATCAGCAGCAAGGCTCGGACGATAAATCTCCCGATCGCCTCTGCCTTCCAGTCCAGATAATGTATTTCTGTTCACCGTTACACTTACTTTGGCAATTTGCGGGAACCTCTGTGCCCTTTAAGATATCTCGTCAGACAATTGTACAGGGTAGCTTTTGGTCAAGGATCTGTATAGAGCTGTAATTAAATGTTTCATATAAGCAATGCTATGTTCCTGTCGAGGGAAATAATATGAAGTATTGCAATGTTTGCTTGTGTTACCAAATACATCTTTCTAACTGTGAGATGAACATGACATAATTTCAGATGAGTGACAGGTCATTTGCAAAATAAATATTTTAACAAACCACCAATGATCTACTTCAACCCCAGTACTAGGCAGAAATGCTTTGTATTTTTACTTACTTACTTTATATTTTATAATATTAATAATAATTTACTTTTTTCCATTTATATTTCCATGATAGAGTCGTACGAAAGGAACTCTGGGACGTGTTGCCTGGATATGGAGTGAGCAGTTCCCTACTGCATGCCGTGAAATCACTCTATAGTGATAGCGAGGCGTGCGTTAGGGTTAATGGTGGGATGTCACCCTGGTTTGATGTGAAGTCGGGGGTCAAACAAGGGTGTATCATGTCTGCCTGGCTGTTCATTATATATCTAGATAGCTGTCTGAGAGCACTAAGAACGAACGGATGTGGAGTGAAAATGGGAAACTTAGTGGTCAACTGCCTATTATACGCCGATGACGCGGTTGTACTGGCGTCATCAGAGGGCGAACTGCAGTCACTGGTTACCATAATGAAAGTAGAATGTGAAAAGAAGGGGCTGCGCCTAAACGCTGGCAAGACTAAGGTTCTGGTATTCGAAAGAGATGAACAAGTGACCGAGTGTGCTATATCGGTAAATGGGCAAATTCTAGAGCAAGTGAATGAATTTGTATATCTTGGAAACATGTTCACACGAGATGGAAAGTATGAAAAAGATATTGAAAGAAGGATAACTGCCGGAAATAAGGTGAATGGAGCCATGTCGGCGTTGATGGGCAGTAAAAGTCTGAACAAGAATGCTCGAGTTGCTGTCCACAACGCGATATTGGTACCTACCTTATTGTATGGCAGCGAATCCTGGGTATGTCAGAGGAAGTATGAAAATAGCTTGAATGCAGTTGAGATGCGATCTCTTCGAAAAATGTGCGGCGTCACGATATTAGATCGAATCCGCAATGAAGAGATTCGCAAATCAACTGGCGTGAATGAGGGCGTGATTGTAAAGATGAAGAAGGGCATGTTACGTTGGTTTGGACACATAGAAAGGATGAGTGAAGAAAGATTGACGAAACAGATATACAAAGCAAAGTGTGTGCAAGAAGAGGCAGAGGAAGGCCACGTTCCAACTACCTGGATCAAATAGATCGGACTCTGAAGGACGGGAACGTTAAGAGTACTCGAAACCGACGAGCATGTATGAAGAGACTGATGAATGTGGATGAAGCGAAAGAGGTATGTAAGTCTAGAGAGAACTGGCGCTCTATACTCTCTGCCTACCCCGTTAGGGACTCGGCGTGATGATATGTATGTATGTCCATTTATTCCAAAACGTTTTTACAAATAAACATTTTTAACTGACCCCCACACTAGGCAAAGCCTGTCCCGTGGGGGAAAATTTATACTTAGACATACATCTAAGAATTTCTTCTAACACTTAAGCACGTTTCGATGTTATCCATCACTGCACAGCTCCTGGTGTGATTGATAACTGTCGTTAATTTTCATAAAATTTTATGTTACAGTCGTGATTGGAACTCACAATGTCTCTCTCTCAACTCTTTTTTGTACCACCAAGTATATATCTTCAAGTATTCCTAAAAAGTACCCTGAAGGGTTTGCAGAGGCGTGAACAACTATTTTAAATTATTATGTATATATATATCCTCATGCCTTCCCACAAGGGTCCCCGAAGGGGTAGGCAGAGGTGTATAGGTACTACCCACACACCCACTTTCCGCCAGAGGTATATTAGGTGCCAACGTGACAGATGGCGAGTCCATCGCCGTTACTCAAGCACGACTATACATACGCCTTTGAATTTCTTCTCAGAGGTATGCAGGTTTCCTCTCGATGTTTTCCTTCACCGTAAAGCTCGTGGTGTGACTAATCACCGTACTTAAGTTCAGAAAAACTCATTGGTACAGTCGGGATTCGAACTTGCGACCTTTGCGTCGCAGGCAACTGCTCGAACCACTCGGCCACCACGGCTTATTATGTAGGTATATTAATATCTATTCTATACCAAGTTACAGCTCTATACAAATCCCAAACAAAGTTATCGTCTACGTGATATATCCTCGTCTTGAGGAAGGGTTAAGGTCCGAGCCCATTTACAAATCACAAACACTGACCACCCCTGCCACCCCCTCCACCCCCGCCACCCTGGACAATTATATACAGCCCAACCTTTGGAAGTTACATTTGAAATATGGCTGGATTTGGATACCCTTTAGCGGTATCGTAAAGAACGTGTTTATAATTCAGGGGTAGTTTTGAATCGCGTGGGTGAAGATTTTGGTATGACGGTTTGACATTAATAGATGAATTTTTTTTTGCACGTCTTTTACAAAGGTCCCTAAAAGGGTAGGCAGAAATGTGTAATGACAATCTAGAACGTTCGTGCTCGTAAGTTCATGTTGTAAATCGATGTACATACGTTCAGACACTCATTAGTTCACTCGGGATTCGAACTTTCAATCTTACTTAGCATCTACCATCTATATATGTCTGAACCTGTTATCCACGGAGACTATAAAATGGGTGAAAAAGATGAATATAAGCCTAGAGAGTACTGGCGCTCTACTCACCCTTGGTGTGATGATATGTGTGTTTGTACCATCACGCTAAGTCCCTCACGGTAGGCAGGGAGAGTAAAGCCGTTCTTTCGAGACCTACAGACCACTCTCGCTACATTCACGATATTTGTAACATATTTATACTGTGCCTTACAATTTCACCCGCTTAAAGTTAGATTTTATAGGTAATAATAATAATAATATAATAAATACCTGGGACAATTCCACACAAATTGACCTAGTCCCAAGTTAAGCAAAGCTTGTGTTATGGTAACTAGACAACGATAGATTTACTTATTTATTTACCTATAGATAGATATATACATAAATACATAGGACATCCAAGACTAAGGTACAAATACTCGTGTTCATCACACAAATATCTGCCCTCAGCGGGATTCGAACCCGCAACCTCAAGTTTCGCAGTCAGTGGCTCTAACCACTAGACCAGACGGTCGTCTATGGGTAATAATGTTTCTACGCATATGCTTAGTGTTCTCCGACTTATAATCTATATTCGTGCCTAGTTTCTCATCAAACTCCGTTCAGTATTTTTGGCGTGAAAGAAGAACAAATATACAAACTTTCTCATTTGTAATATGCACTGAGAAATACCATATTTATCCACAATACACTTCAAAGGGATCAGTACAATGTTTTCACTTCACGTAACAATATACGTATGTAGGTGCATATATTATAGTCGTTCGAAACGTGTTAAGTAAAACAGGTCACTTTGCCAAAGACACCCCTTCCCAATCACATTTGAATAACTATCGCAAGTTAATTCTTCAGATAAAGACGTCCGCCATGATGGCTACAGCCGCTTCCGGCGGAAGTCCAACTTGGACGGATATTCAAACTCGACCGGAACTTGATGGAATGGCGACATACATTTCGAATTTCAAATGGCTATTGTCTAATGGTCATTGTTCAGATTATAATGCGATATATATTATTGTACGATTAGTTTCATATATGCTAGTATGTAAGTCTTTACGTTTACACGTTACACGTTTTTTTTAATACACCTAATATTCTGGGACAATTCCACACAAATTGACCTAGTCCCAAATTAAGCAAAGCTTGTGTTATGGTAACTAGACAACGATATATTTACTTATATAGACAGATATATACATAAATACATAGGACATCCAAGACTAAGCTACAAATATTCGTGTTCATCACACAAATATCTGCCCTCAGCGGACGATTCGAACCCGCGACCTCAAGTTTCGCAGTCAGGAGCTTTAACCACTAGACCAGACGGTCGTTTATAGTTTATTGTTATTTGAGACGATACGATACAATACTTTTTCATAGATTTCTTTCCATTTTGGTGGCTTAGTGGTTGTAACATACAACCAGAGATCTGGTACTTATGAGTTTTCCCAAACGGTTGCTTGTCTCACTAACAATGACATTAATAGCGAAAACACATTTGACTGATGATGATGAATGATGACTTGTGGGCTGATGAGATTAATATATTTTCCTCATTACTTGGGATCACTTAACCAATCTCCAATCCCTATTAATATCATCTCACATTGAACTATGATGATCCCGCTGTACTAATATTATAAGTTGGCGAAAGTTTGTGAGGCTATTGTTTATCAGTCACGCCAGAACAGCTGAATGGAATTGATGCGAAAAAAAAACCTGACAGTAATAATTTTTAACATAATTTACTTAGCATACAAAATTAAATGAAGTTAAATTATTGCATGTTTATTTTATTTATTTATTTATGTATTTAAATATACTAATAAATTAAATAATTAAAATTAAAAAACAGCTAATAAAGTTTTGGTTATTATTATTTGTTGTCACAACAGACGTTCTATATCTAAGTAAACTGCGAGGTTAAATTTTAATGTATTTTTTCAAGACAATACAACGAGCCCAGGTAATGTAAAAAGTGACCTGGAAAGGAAAAAATCTCTTCTCTAACCAGACTCGGAATTTTCACTTTGACCGCAAAATATTTTTAGCGAACAAAGTTCCGTGATGGCAGAGTGCTGTGTGTAATCATCTGTAAATGAAGAATGCAGGTTCGAGCCTTTTACAGTTTTGGCAATCTGTACGGATTAGTTCTTTATAGAGTTAAGCATAATGATTTATCTAACTACGAGCTGTACTAATACAATCGTAAGAAAACATGCTACGTTTGAAAGGAAATTCAAATACGTATGTAGTCGTGATTCAAAACGGCGATGTACAAAGTTTCCGACGAAGATTTTCAGTTGCGGTGTACAGCCGCCCTTATTTGGACTGGGGTAATCAATTAAAGCAATATTTACGTAGCTTGACCAAGCGTGCTCGGTGGTTGAAATAACCTAAGGGGAATCAGTAATGATAAGAATACTTCAGAAACCAACTGGAGAAGAATAATTAGCATAGATTCTATTACTACACCTTCAATTCCGATATGTCACTGAACTGCAGTCTTTCCATGAAAGGGACAGATTTATAAGCGTCATGTAGCTATGTAGCTAGTACCACATCCACTTTTATAATAATATCCTCATGCCTCCCCGCAAGGGTCCCTGAAGGGGTAGGCAGAGGTGTATAGATAGTACCCACGCGCCCACTTTTATATTTTGCAGTTAATCATAATCATGGGATACATTTCGGTGCCAACCTGACATTTGGCGAGTCCATCGCACGATCAGGCACGATGATACATTATCTTTGAACTTCTGCTCATTCATATATGGGTTTTCTATTTATGTTTTCACCATAAAGCTGGAGTTGTGATTAATCGCACAATAAGGGTACATAAAAATCGTAACTTTACAGTGTAATTCATTATTCCCGTTCAGATTCATACATCAAGGTGCTTTCTTAGCCCACAGACGGACAGGGGTCAAGATATGGTCGAATTAATATTCATACGGCTGGCCCAGGTGGCCGTCACAATCTGAGAAGGGTGGACTTAGGATTGGTCACTGCGCCAAGATTAATATGCAGAAGGGACATTTACAAGGAAATTCACTTACCTAACAGAAGTTTGCTTCAGTGAGGCAATTTTAGCTACAACAATGATGACTTTTTGTGGATGTGAAACTCATACGTAATTATGTATATAAAAGGTTTTATTTTACAATGCGACTAGCGAGAGCTAATTACTGTTTGAGCTGAACTGAACATGAACTGGACAATATAACTATATTTATATAGAACAAGCGGAACTACAGACTCGATAAGACGACTGGTGGTGTATTATTTGTAATAAAAATAAACAAATCCTAATCCGTACAACCTTTTTATTGGAACTATAATATAAACTAAGAGGCAAGAATGCTAGCAGTACGCTTTATTACAATGCCAAGTCCCTTTGCAGGATATGTTCCAGCCTTCTTGTAAGCGGAGGCGGATATTATAGATAGTGACATCCACTAAGACGTGCCCCACCAATTTCTAGTCGAGTCACCGTTTCAGGCCGGGAGTATGGCCCAACTCTGAATGTAAGTTTGTTTGTTTCTTTCGCTTTGATGTAAAAAGTAGTTACCCGACCATCGTGAAACTTTGACACGTATTCTCTACTAAGGTATTGGGATCTATACTATACTAATCACTGTACTTAAATTCACAAAATCTCATCGGCACAGGTACAGTCGGGATTCGAACTTACGATCTTTGTGTCGCAGGCAACTCGAACCACTCGGCCACCACAGCTAATAGGCATACTTTATTTTCATATTTCATGTCTCCTCTACTCAATAGCTAGTCAGCTCGAGGGTGGCGAGCCAAGAACGTGGTCCACCCACCCGGGTTATAGGGGCCCTTGTCTTATCTCTGCCCACGCCCGAGGAGTCGGCCTGATGGATTAACTTCATTGTTCTAGCGTCGCAGAGTGACGGAATTTATAATTACGACGGTGGTTTGCGTGTGTTGCATTGTTTATTTATTAATGTTTCCATCTTAAGAATGTTGCTCTCTTTTTCCTTGTAAATACACTTTTCATCAGAAAGTAAGAAACACCTTGCAAGTTTATGTTTTGTGAGGATTATCAGAAAAATATGTATATTCCTAAATATAGACATTTTTCAAATCTGACACATTGGCACCTAAAATGTGTCTGGCGGCAAGTTGGTGTGTGGGCACTACCTATACATCTCTGCCTACCCCTTCGGGGACCCTTATGGGAAGGCGTGAGGATATATTAATATTTTATATGTCAAATGTCGTTTAATAGTGAATAATACCTCATAATTATTCACTAGGTATAAGTTTATATTTCTCATAATAGATTTGAGAAGATTTTTCGAAGGAATTTGCTGGCTTGGTGTGACTATTGGCATATCTTTTTCACATCTATTTTACCATCATAATAGCGAATAAATTCGTGCTATTTTGACACCTAATTCTTCTGTGAACTCTTATGGGTCTTTAGTCTTTTTGTAGGAAATTAAACACGTGAAATATGTGTTTCAAAGTTATCCATAATTAGTAGATAGGTATATTTTTTCAAGCGAACGAAGAAGCGGAGAAACGATAAATATGAAAGGAAAATAATAAATCTCGAGAGACCAGATTGCAAGCGTACTTTGTAATTAATAAATTACCCATAAAATTATGATTAACATCGTACCTAGTTACTACTTAGAATTCCAATGGATTCAATATTTGTCCCAGTTATTGGTACCTGAAGGATTCCTACTTGAAAGGGGCTGACCCTTATCAAAGCAAACTAAATTAACTGCTCGAAACATCTTGACCAAGTTATTGTTCGGACAATGGTTTCGCTCGAGCGGGCAAATCTGAAAAACAAATATCCGTAGTTGTAGGCAAATAATATTTGAGCCAATTATCTAAAGGGTTGTGAGTATGGTCGGTCGGGAATCTTCGTGTGTCTTCGGAAGCGGTCGGATTGAAAGTTGAGTAAATATTTAAGCGAAATAATCGGTTGTCCATTGGTATATGTTTCAGTACTCGAAACCACCAAGTACATACGTGTAAAGAATGAGGATGCAACGAAAGAGGTCTACTCCTCTGCCTACCCCGTAAGGTACTCAGTGCGATAATATATGCCTGTCAGTGGTTTATAGCCGAAAGAAAAAAATACCACAATTGAATGTTATCACTCCTAAATGCTCAAGATAAATATTAAAAAATATATCTTCAAACCAAAATAAATTTAACTTCGACCAATTTTTTCTTCAAGTTTTGCTTTTCAACGTCAAGTCAAGTTGGTCGCTAATTATACCGCAAGAACAGTATAAATAATATATTCATAATACAAAGAAATTAAAAATGTTATTTATTAGGTTGAATTTGGAATAGTATGGTTACCGTTGACCAATAGGGTGATGTTTTTAGCGCATTCCCACCGGCATACCTTATTATTATCAGTTTTTATAAGAACCTTTTTCCATCAAACTAATAGGTACCATAACCAACACTTCTGTCTAGAAACACATTGTCTGTACTCAGTAGAAAAACTAGAAATACACGAAGAACAAGAAGCTATTATTCATTCACAGTGTTGGAAAAACGCAATGTCACCGAATGCCCTCAAACGAATGTTCGCTATTTCCCGCAGAAGTTCCTAAGTCATTCTTAAACCACACATGTCACGCAAAATGAACCTCTAAGTAGTTGGACACAGGGTTGATGAGCAGAGAAGTTTTCTTATTGAATATACGGGCCTTAAATATGTCAAGCATATTTCGTTTATTAAAAAATATATAGCTTCTTTTAACATTATACAAATAGCTGTTATTTTTAATTATAACGTTTATTCGTCTTAAATATATTCTTTTCATCCCTGAAATGAAATTCAATAATTAAATTAAAGATGTTAAACAGTGGGTTTTCAACAGAATTTGTATCGTGTATCTTTTTTTTTTACCGAGGGTTGAGTGGCAACTCCGCCGGTTTCAGCCAGCATTAAAATACAAAAATTGTGAAATAAAAAAAACATTACTTGCTCCTCAGCTTGCTCCAATCCTGTCCCGTAGATCTCAAACGAAAGGGTAGGGTGTGCTGTGGCATAAATGATCACCGGGCAACAGTGACGAAGACAAATGACACCCGATGTCGAACTTACCCAGAGATAAGGTAGGCTCCTTAAATTAGCTGTGTTTTACTTGACGAGTCTTGTGTATTTTTCACTGTCTGCGGCATGGAAGGGTTAGCTTCGAGTTGATGTTCAAGATAGTAGATTGCGGTTATTGATTTTGGGTCATATAACAGACGTTATTATTTATTTCTTAACAAATATTTAAGGAACGCTTTATAACGCATTTTTTTATATGTTTTTATTATTTAATTAAAAAAGAAGCTTTTAAGATATCATGAAACGTTGAAATGTCAAAGGCTTAAAATAACTTATTCTAAAGATAAGGCAACGTTAGAAAAAATCTATTACATATTTATTGAGCCGGGGTGGCATGCGCAGCAAAGATCCTAGCTTGATTAATCACAGCACAAGCTTTAATTCGAATAAGAAGATCGAGATGAAGCCTACGCTGCATATTTTAAGAAGAAGCATGTATAAACGTCTGAAGACGTATTTAGATTCTTTGAGAAATGGCTAGACTCGCCATCTGTCACGTTGCCACATAAAATATATCTAAGGTGAAAAACGTGTGTGGTTACATCTCTTTTTTTTAATTATTATTATTATATCCTCACGCCTTCCCACAAGGGTCCCCGAAGGGGTAGGTAGAGGTGTATGGGTAATACCCACACACCCACTTTCCGCCAGAGGTATATTAGGTGCCAACGTGACAGATGGCGAGTCCGTCGCCGTTACTCAAGCACGAATGTACATACGACTCGTGTCATATAATGGACTCGTGGATGGCACTATCCATACGTTTACGTTTAAATCAGTAACTTAATTTATCTTATTTCTTTAATGAACTAATTTATCTTAGACCTCATCGTATAATTCTATTATCCTATTATGGATTGTCATCGGCCCTTGATAAGTATGCAAAATTACAATTGAGTCGGACGTTTTTAATGGGGTCAAAATCATGTTCAAAGATTTCGAACGTACGTATGAAGCTAATAAGAGCGTGTTAAAAAGGTATATCACCCGTAACAGCGAACTGTATATACTGAAAATATCTCGAGTCAGTAAACACAGGGAGTGTTTACACAAATCACCTCGCAGACACAAGGGCCTCGGCCAGTGAGGGCCTCTGTAATTGTC
>JACCPG010006197.1:0-36944 GCA_016069955.1 Drepana arcuata | reverse complement strand
CGAACCGGTCGCCACGGCTTTGTGTTGTTTATATATTTGCGAAGCACTACGTTTTTATTTTTAAATTTTGAAATATTTACTCCCTTTAACAAAATTGTAATGTATCTTTGGAGCTATTTGCTATTTCGTCAGCAGTATATGACAGTTGACAGTAGTCTATAGCTTCTAGGCAACTGGTCTATTTTTTGGGAAACACCGTATTTGATCATTTGTTAATGTTATAACGTATCCGTAAAATGAAAAAAAGTTACGCGAAAAATTACAATAATTTATTAATAAAATTTCACATTCGCAATGTAACAATGCACTTAATAAATATAGTTATTTCGTCAGTACGAAGTTATTAGTAGCAAATCTATTTCCATTTCAAAACCTATAGACATTCCTTTCATATTGAAACACGCATATTACAAATACCTACATGCGAGTACATAAATCAATTACTCTACTGGAACAGCGAAATAGTTCTTGAGAGTGTATGTGTAGGATTGTTAGTTATGTAGTCACAGATTAATATACTGGTAGTTCAATACATGATGTGCTATTTTTTATGTATTTAAAAGTAGATTTTTAAGGCGTAGCTTTCTAAATTAATAAAAAAAATATATCTTGATAGTGCCTACCTGGGCACTATCGTCAATCTTTTAACTGTTACTATTCCAAATAAAGTTATATGACTTTAGTTGGTGTATTTCGTTTTATTCGACGAGAGCCTGACTGAACGTTCAAACTTCTCAACGACATAATTCAATTATTACCTATGAAATTGGAGAATTGTATGAACATATATAAAAATACTAGGTATACTACTAGGTACTAAGGCTTGGTATTCTTTTTAAATTAAGATTTGCGATCGACGTCATGATGAGTGAGTTCACACGTTATCGTGAAGGAGAAATTGACCAGTCTCGGTTGTTGAACTGCGAGTTCCTCCATAATTGCTTACAATTCTTGGCATGATACACCTGCCGTCACTGTTGTGCCATGCGTTAACAAGCTGGCATGTAGGAGTTCGGCACTGTTCCGCCCTTTGCCAACTGCTGCAACGCACACATACTAGAGAGCCAATCATTAATCCTTAGTTTTAATAAACATCATTTCAGCGGTCGTTTTGGAAGTCAGATTGTAATGTACTTTCTTTTTATTGTATGTGTGCATGCAGCGATTGAGAATAAACTTTTTATCTATCACTGATCCACTAGATAGTCCCCATAATCTTCCTATGAATAATATTTATTTAGCACACTGGTTAGGTGCTTTACCTGATTCCATCTACGGTTGTCGTGCAAGATTCACTTTTCATTGCAGGTAACAATTGGATTTAGAATTCCTTCGTTTCTGTGCCGATTTAGTAGTGCTATGCATGCTTCACGTAAGTCTCGCTTCTGGTCGCTTAGTTCGTGTGGCACCTACTTATCTAGCCTTTTATCTTTTCGATCTGACGTGTTTCAGTGTTGTTTTGTTACTAACTCCAAGGTGCAGCAAGCTCAGCCATAGATTGAGTTGGATCCGCTACCACTATGACCATCAAATCGTCGTTGTCGAGTGAGATGGGATAAGGTTTTTACATTGATAGAATAACGTAAACACGGCCTTCGATAAATTCGATAAAGCTTTTAGTTATCATTATGCATTAGCTACAAGCGCAGTTGTATCAACACATTTATCATTGCATTCTGGGATATCTTCCTTGACCGTAATACATTCTGGGATAATGTAACGCAGGGTTTATGCAATGAATTTGATGTACTGAAATGTAAGTCTAGGCGATAAAGGGATTGAGCTCGGGTTGCTGATGCATGGAAATGGAAATTTGTGATATCACATTTAGAAGAGCCCCGGTTGAGTGGTTTAAGTAGTCGGCTGCATCGAAGAGATTGCAAGTACAAACCTTGACTGAGCCAATGAGTTTTTTTCTGGGCTTAATGATAAAAAAGAAGGATATATAGATAAATCAAATTAAATAAACGAACTACGCCAGCGTTACGGTAAGGAATACATCGAGAGGAAATCTGCATATGTTTGAGATTAAATACAAGGACGCGTGTATAATACATTAGTGGTTACAAAATGTGGCGGACCAAAATACAAAAATACAAAATAACGAACATATTTATTCCTTTACCAAACATAATAAACATAACTCGCAGTTAGGACGTAGCATGCAGGTATATATAATTAAATTAAAATATAATTAAATATGTTTAGGAAACGGCGACGGACTCGCCATCTATCACGTTGACTCCTATCTATTATTATATGGCGAAACGACGGTTGTTGTAACCCTCTGCCTACCCCTTCGGGTATCCTTGTGAGAAGGCTTGAAGATTTAATAAAGACTGAACTTGAACAATAAAGAATTCTGAACTTAATTGTGATTCAAAGTTCTTGCTGTTAGTAGGTACCTATTTCTTTCAAAATTTATTTATTTATTTATTATTAAAACACTATACACTGCCATTACAGTATAATATAAAATATTGTAACATATATTAGAAGCATTTATCTACATCTTTAATTATATATCTTCCATCGCCGTTACTGAAGGACGACTATGCGTCTTTGAATTTCTCAAATGTATGCAGATTCCCTCTCGGTGTTTCTCTTTCCCCTGGTATGATTAATCATTTCAATTAATTACCTAAAAATAATCGATGATTTACTCACAATGAATACAAAATAACAAGGGCTTAATGATACCTATTACAGATAACTGTATGAAAGCCGTTGTTACGTTCATTTTGCTTTACACTGGATTTTTGGTTAAATTGGGGCTTTAGAATCCGACGGGGCAATGAGTTTGATAAATATTCTTGCACAGTATCGCCATTAAACTTGATTACACTCGACATTTCATATACGTAGCTAGGAATACATACACCGCTAACCGATGATAAAACTTGGACTAACTAGGGTTGCCTACCCCTTCAGGGGCGTTAAAAGGGTAGTGACTATCAGGCAGTCAATTGTCCTGGTAATAAAATCCAACATTCGGTACCTCGATGTACACAAATATATTTGTGAAGAGAGATTTTCGCTTCCGGCGAAAATTGTGTTTATCCATTGTTTCGTTTGAACTCCTTACCGTCAAAATTGATTTCGTAAATATTGCCTTTCCATTTTCGAGTTGTCTGTGGTTAAGACGTGACATTGACAGATGACGAATGTCAACCACGTCTTGAGTTGGATGAGCAATGATTCGTGTTGTCAAAGCTTTCAATTATTGACTTCTGCCGCACGATATTGGTTTTGGCGTGGAAGGTGCGAGTTCAGACTATATTTTTAAGTATATTTTCTTATTTGAATAATTTAGATCGAGCTTTATGGGAATAAAAGTGTGAATGCTTAATGGCAATAAAATAAATTGCGCTTAAAATAGGTCACATTACTCTTGAGCAGCGGTGGCCGAGTGGTTCGAGTAGTTGCAAATTCGAATCCCGACTGTACCGACTGATCTATGACTTTTTCTGATCTTTAGTACAGTGATTAGTTACACCACGAGCTTTACAGTGAAATAAAACATCGAGATGAAACTTGAATACGTTTGAAAAGATATTCAAAAGTGTGAGTCCTCGCCATCTGTCACTTTAGCACCTACAATATATTTCTGGGGGAAAGTGGGTGTTAGGTCACGTCTGCCCACCTCTTCGGAGACCCTTGTGGGAAGACGTGAAGACATTATTACCTACTCATTTGCCTACGTCATTATAATGCCTATAAACATTTAAAAAAATCTCAGACCTAGTCTCCCACGAACTTATAATCATGAATACAGATACCCATCTAAGTACTGACTGAGAGTAGGCTCGCTTAGCTCCTCAGATCGATCAATTTGCGTAGCAACTGTGAGCCACGAGCTATACGAGTAATTGACGTATATTTTTACGTGTACAATATTACATTACAATGTGAAACCTTAAAGAATGGAGCGGCCGTTGTTTTTCGCCTAAGAAAATGTTCACCTTTACGGCTTTCTTTGTTCTCTGATTATTTAACACTTGATATATTTTTATGTCCTCTGACTTCCATAAGGAGCGCTGATAAAGAAAGACGTTCTCAACGACCTTGGTTTTATTTCAGCAAAGTACTGGTCGTAAAATTGGGAAGAATAATATTGGATTTACACGTTCGCCTAGGCATAAAAAAGTAGATGTTTTACGTCCTGATTCTCATCAGGCACCTATGATAAGAATGATGATCATTCAGGTCATTCCCAGAAGTGCCCTTCACATAATCAAGTATCATCATTTGACGAAGCCTGTGGCGAATACGTTTTATGTTCAACCGACGAAACCTGCGACATGGATAACATTTGTAGATTTTGTTTTAGAATAAATGTCCTTACCAATTGAAAATTTAAAAAAAAGTATTAAAATCATCGTATCATACTTAGATTATTTATATATCTGAAATTGGCAAGCAATCCTGATGAAAATCTACATCCTAGTCAACTTCGTGTTTCATTTAATATCTCTGCCTACTTTAAACGAGTTATCGTGATATATACCCAACATAACTCAAGTCCACAATTATTAGTCTTTTCATCATCATAGCATTAAGCCGAGTCCCTAACGGGGTAGGCAGAGAGTATAGAGCGCCATTTCTCTCTAGACTTACATACCTCTTTCGCTTCGACCACATTCATCGGTCTTTTCATGCATGCTCGTCGGCTACGAGTACTCTTGACGTTCCCGTCCTGCCGATCTGTCGTCCGATCGATTTGAACTAGTAAGTTTGAATGTGATCTTATATTATATATAGTTTCTTATAATACATAAGTAAATATGTATTAGCTCGTTAATGGAATATTACATAACCTTTATATACAAAGGCATATTACAAGTACAATATTCATTGAGTTACGTGAAAGACCTCGACACAATGGACCCCGAGATGGCTCGAAGCGGCCCTTCATAATATACTGTTGCAATATTGTATCACAGAAATGGGTCATTATATGATTGGTGATATAATTAAATTTTCTGCAAATACATACATACATATAATCACAGTAAGACCCTAACGGGGTAGGCAGGGAGTAGATTATTTTATTTATCACTAGAATGTGCTAATTGTGCCTGTGATTAGTATATTTATTCTAGAATAAAATACATGTGTTAATGCAATAAATAGTATACAATGCCAAATTAAATCCAATTCCGTTCAGTTATTCTGGCGTTATTGAGTAACAAACTTTTCTTTGTATCATCTTCATCTACAAGTATAATAAGTACATCATATAAGTATTCTTAATTCGAAATATTTTTTAATAGATTTTGATACTTAACTTCAAAAGTTCATTCGAAATACTTAATCGAAGAAATATTTCAATTGAGTGAACACAGCAATGAAAAATTGAAACAGCGATACAAAGAGTCTATTTTACTGTCTACTATCAGGTGATACGACAAAATTATTTACTACGTATAGCAGACAATGTCTTCTTTGATGCGAACCAAAAGACCATCTTATCGGAAATCGCTAGACCTGTCGTATGGCGGATTTGTACGTCCAACTTTTATTATTGAATTTCTTCTATATTTTTCCGGTACGGTGAAAAAGTGCGCCCGAATGGAGGTAATGGCGGTCCTTACATACCTAATCTTTTGTGGGATGTGATCCGGAGCCGAACGTATTTCACGTTTTATACTACGGTTGGATGTGATTTTGTGGCCGCGAAATTTTATTACATTTAGAACCTCTATAGAGTTTGCAATACACTAGTGACCCTGGTCTTTGAAACTATTTTTTAACCTTTAGTCCTATAAAAATTTGACCAACAGTCTGACCCTTTAAACTAATCATTACTCATTACTACACGCTATTACAGCCTCTTTAAAACACAACCTCCTTGTAGAGGACACGACCTATGAATAGGCCGTATCCCCAGCTCGTAAGCCCTACTCACTGTGGGAACACAATACTTCATTAGAGATGGCTCGAAGCTCCTGTAAAGTAGAGGTACTGTCACATCTGGCCTCGATTGAGCCAGTTAAACGTACCTTACTCCTATTATACAGTGCACACTAACCAATCAAAATACAGTACGGTTGAAACAGGCGTTAAATCAAAATTCAAAAATCGAAGTACCTAAGCGATATTCGATACGATGCGTTTTTGATAACCATGTTTTTATAGTTGCAAGAATTAGTTACAATAGTTCTACCCATTAACAATTATTTAGGAACATTTTTATATGAAACATAAAGTATAGTATACTAGCTTTGCGACGCGGTTTCACTCGCGTAAAATGTAATTCTTGGGTAGTTTTTTCAATCATCCAACAACAATCATTCAACAAAATGCCATCCAATCCCGTTCAGTATGTAAAAGAGGAACAATCATAGTTACAAAGTTGCGCATTTATAATATTCGTTTAAAAATATCAGGCCCGAGATAAAACTTAGGTATAATTTTTTATAACTTAGAATTTTAACAAACTTAGTATTGATATACGCAATATTTTTTTTTCAAAAAAATTGTTTCGTTTGTAAAAGAATGCATACGTACTAAGTATGTCCATACTTTAATTAATATTCATTAATAAAATTGATTGAAAGTTACAGATCTTAGTGCGCATCAGCGCCATCTAGTGGCGAGTAAAAGTAAATTGGAAACCTATTCCTTGTAAAAGCGCGTGCTTATAACCTCGGAAACCAAAAAAAATTGCTAAATAAATCGCGCGTATTAGCCTCCTATTTTCCTTAATTTATTGACTGTTTTCGGCAACAACACTGAACACAAGAAATTGATAAATGTGATTGTAGCGAAAGAGGTTTACAAACCTCTAGTCTAGTCTAGTCTAGTCTAGAAAGAATTGGCGCTTTACTCTCTCTGTTCAATCTGAGAGGGATGGCGTAATGTATGTAATAATAATACTCAATTACACAATTAACTTATATTTTGAACATGTTGAACTCAGGCTGAATGCCTCAGCTCAACATGTTCATAAAATAAACCTCCTTTAAAGGACAGCTCTTCAGCGTAAACATATAACACTTTACCCGAAGCGAAGTCGAGTGGAAATCTGGGACCCGATCTACAGACTATCATAACGTGAGTTTGAGTAAGCAATATACGAATAGATAATTTTACCTTTCGTCACTAGGTTTAAGGGAAAGTCGACCTTATTCTGTTATCAGTAGGTATAATACGAATCAGAGCATTTCTTACAAGCCGGCTGAAATTTTTGCTACCACGAATTCTCTCATTTGTCATCTGCAGCCATAAGCCGTAATATGTATGTTTGTACGGCGAAAATGATGGTAAAGTACATCTGTTGTTATTGTTGAAAGGATTTTATATGGTCAGTTTTTATAGCTTTGTGTAATAATAGTAGGTATATTTTTCATTGTTTGATGAAATTGATTGAAGACTCATTGATAGGCACGTGAAAAGTGCTCGATAAAAGTGAGTATATATGAAGAGACTGATGAAAGTGGATGAAGCAACATCGGTCGTCGTGCGTTATTGTTTGATTACACGACGCACACTACGAAGCATAATATATATAGTACATAGATAAAATCGACTGAGTAAAAATCTAAGATTTATATTGACATTAGGACCCGCCATCGGGCACGTTGGGACTTAATTACATCTCTAAAGAAAATAGGATATTTTACACGTGTTCCTTGGAAAACCTTGGAAACCTTTATAACCAGTGGAATACCATGTACCAAATAATAATATAGATATAAACAATTGCACATTCCATTGTAACCAGTCAAAATAATGTATGAAAATGTTACATTGTATGTATGATGAGACTAATGAAGCCGTGGTGGCCGAGTGGTTCGAGCAGTAACCTGCGACGCAAAGGTCGCAAGTTCGAATCCCGACTGTACCAATGAGTTTTTCTGAACTTAAGTACAGTGATTAGTCACACTACGAGCTTTACGGTGAAGGAAAACATCGAGAGGAAACCTGCATACGTCTGAGAAGAAATTAAAAAAAAAAGGCGTATTGAGTAACGGCAATGGACTCGCCATCTGTCACGTTGGCACCTAATATACCTCTGGCCGAAAGTGGGTGTGTGGGTATTACCTATACACCTCTGCCTATCCCTTCGGGGACCCTTGTGGGAAGGCGTGAGGATATATATTATATTATTCAAGTCAATGAAAATGCTCCTCCATTTCCGGATTCTTTGGTATTCCTATGAATGCAAGAATAATTCTCAACTTGCTTGAATAGCTATCTATTCAAGCAAGTTGAGAATTATTCTTGCAGTTTTCCTGTATTCAATGTTTTCACAACCAGTGTCAGTGTTTGCCAAGTGTCAATCAACTTTGCGAATACGAATAAAAAATTACTAGGTACATTACATGGATTGTTTTGTGTCTTGTATAATATTATTTTATTTTGTGTATTGTTCAGTGTTTTGTTTCATAACACAGTCGATTTAAATATTTTTCAAAGCAAGTCTCAAAATAAGCATAGCATTACAGTTTTAAATGTCATCATTATCAGCAACCTTATAAACCATAATGCTTTAGTAAGCAGTGTTTTTATACCACTAAGTTGGTATCATGGTTAATCAAGGACGCGTCCCGCCTGATGGTAAGCGGCCACCGTCGCCTATGGACGCTTGCAACACCAGTGGTATCACTTGTAGTATGCGTGAGATGGATGCGAAACTTGCGTGTGTGATCGTGTGTTGGAGAGAAAACAAAGCACAAGATATAGCAATGAGGGGTCGATTCGACTTCGATTTTCTGTAACGTACTGGACGTTGACTATTTAAGGACTGTATTATAGTAAAGCATAAAGCTTAAATTCTCTCTCTATTAGTGTGTATTTTAAATATATCTACAATTATATACTATAACTATACATACTATCAATGTTCTTATTTACTTCTAATACAGGTATTGCTATACTTAAAAGAGTAACTAGTTGTAAATTGATTAGTGAAGTAATACTGGTATAATAATAAAGATTTATTGGTATTATTGTCATGTTTTATACACACCGGTACAGTACACAGTACTGCTTCGAAACTGGAATCCAGTCAAGGCTACGATTGCAAAATCGAGTTAAGAAGATGCACGAAGGCACAATATTTATTATTGGATCCTATGAATATTAACATTGGAATAAAAGAGGGAATGAATGTTGAAAAAATACAGTAATTTCTAGCCATTATAAAGAGTCTTATTTGATTCTCACTGGCTTCCAATCCTTACTAATATTATAAATGTGAATGTAAGTTTGTTTGTTACGCTTTCACGTAAAAACTACTTATCGGATCTTCATAAAACTGTACACATATTCTTGGAAGTGAAGTAACATAGGATACTTTTTATTGAAATTTTTTTTTTACGAAAGATAAAAAAGCCGTCTACGCCGACGAAGTCGCGGGCACAACTAGTCAGAAATAAAGCAAGGGGTTGTACGCAACATTAAATCGTTTCAGTATTGTTTCAGGCGCTGATAAAAATCGATGTTTCTGACGTTTGTATCATTAATCAAATCGAATATAGACATACGAGTACACGGATCGAATACGTCAATCGATACATCGGCCAGCCATCTTTGTTTACAACATAAAACGGGTCATGGATATCATTATTGAAAGGTGAAAATTAACTTCTTTCATTACGACTACGGGCTAAATATAAAAAGCTAGGCGGATTCGGTTCAGTATACATAGATGATATCATCGGACATTGAAATTGAATTTAAAAGAATGTCGATTAGTATCGGACAGGCGATGTATCGATTCGGATATCGTCCAAATTAATCGAATACCTACTTCCATTAAAAGTGGAAGGGTTTTGATAGCCGAGAGGTTAAATTTACTATCTAAACTTAGCAAGCAAACGTAGGGTCGGCAACGCGCGAGTGATACCCCTGGTGTTGCAAGCGTCCACAGGCGGCGGTAAACGCTTACCATCAGGCGGACCGAATGCTTGTTTGCCACCCATGTGGTATAAAAAAAAGCAACAATAGAAAAACTGACATAAATACACCATACTATAAATAAACGACAAAGGTTTAATTCGTACAATTAAACCAATTAAAGCTTGCATATAAACTGAAACCAGTAATAAAGCTACTCTCATTACTTTTTAATTAATACTCATAGTTATACGGTAACAATGACCACATCATTAAATTATTCTAACGAGCCCACACAACCGTTTCAGCTGAAATAAGTGCTTGAGTAAAATTTTTAACAATCCATTTTTAACGTGAGGCCCTTTTCAATGCCACTGGGGAATTATATTATACTTCAGGCACTATTGTCATTTCCAAAATTCGTTGCCTCTCGCTGAAAATATACTGCCTATGTTTATTTTTCTAATGGAGGTCGCGCACCTTTCAAGTACATATTAGCCTTTTTCTGTAACCTTTTTCACAAAATAAGGTTAGTCTAAAGGAGTTTGAAACTTTTAATTACCAATAACATTGCTTCATGTAGACCGGGCTGGTATTTATTTTATTTTTTATTTTATTAAAACTTCCTGCAAACATTATTGCAAAGGCGAACTTAATGCCGAAGGCATTCTCTACCAGTTAACCTTTGGTATTATGCTGTGGGTTAGCGGTGCTTGAAAACTTTTTAATAAGCAGTCTTCTTAGTTACGTGGATTGCTAAGGTCAGGTCACTGAGGTCAGCGGAGACAATCATCTAGTATCATGATGATAAGGTATTAAGAGCCGTGATGACCCAAGATTGATAAACCCAACATTGTCAGTTTTCAACACGCCTTCATTAGCTTTATTGATATGTTAATATGTAACGGAAACTTTGAACATGATTTTGACCTCTTTCAAAACATATTCAACCGATTTAATCCGATGTTTTGAACTGATGAATTAAATTAAAAAAATTAAATTAAAAAAAAATTACAAAACAGAAAAATTAAAAAAAAAGACAAAAATATTGTTAAAATTACTTCTCAAACATATGCAAGTTTCCTTGCGATATTTTCCACCACGGTAAAGCTCTTGGCATGATAAATATCTTTATTAAATCATTGGTACGTAGGCCGCCGGGACTCTCACTTGCGATCTCGACTTTGCAGTTACACACTCAAGGTCAGCTATATAATACAAAATACAAGTCAAATTGTAAAATTGGAGCCGTGGTGGCCGAGTGGTTCGAGCAGTTGCCTGCGACCCAAAGGGCGCAAGTTCGAATCCCGACTGTACCAATGAGTTTTTCTGAACTTAAGTACAGTGATTAGTCACACCAAGAGCTTTACGGTGAAGGAAAACATCGAGAGGAAACCTGCATACGTCTGAGAAGAAACTCAAAGGCGTATGTATAGTCGTGCTTGAGTAACGGCGATGGACTCGCCATCTGTCACGTTGGCACCTAATATACCTCTGGCGGAAAGTGGGTGTGTGGGTATTACCTATACACCTGTGCCTACCCCTTCGGGGACCCTTGTGGGAAGGCGTGAGGATATATTATTATTATAAATTGTAACATGCAGTTACATCTAGCCCGAAATGTTTACAGTATTTAAATGTGCCACATCGATCCACTACAAGCTCTGCTTATAAATAATTCTACCAGCCTGCCCCGACGGGAAAATTTGAAACGGATACGTTAGACCGATTTTTACTTTGCACTATTGGTAATAATTGACCTTACTGTGTGAAATGAGGTACCATCACTAAGAGTTTACGATCTGTGAGGATGAGGAGCTACAGTATGATAAGGGAGGAATTATAATTAGAAAAGTATATATATTATCATTTCTAACCCCATTCCTTATTAGTGTCTTAAAAACAATAGTTATTAAAATCAGTGACATTTGCCTGAAAAATAGACCTACTTTCCTAGCTCGACTAGGAAAGTAGGTAACACCATTAAATAAATAATAGAGATAATAAATGAATATAGAACGTTTGTTGCGGGCTAGATATTTGCTCGCTGCGTTAGTTGAACACAAAACATACAAAAAACGCAATGAGGAAACCTGCAGACGTTTGAGAAGCAATTAATATATCTTTACGCCTTCCCACAAGGGTCCTCAAGGGAAAGGCAGAATCGTGAAATACCCACACACCCACTTTCCGCCAGAGACATATTTAAGGTGTCAACGTGACAGATGGCGAGTCCATGACTGACACGACTATACACCTTTGCGATTCATCCCAAACGTAAACAGGTTTCCTTTCGTTGTTTTCCTTCACCATAAAGTTCATGGAGTGACTAATCACTCTATTTAAGTTCAGAAAAACTCATTAGTATAACTGGATTCGAGCTTGCAGGTAACCACTCGACCACTGCGGCTCTTTAAGGGCTCGAGAAAAAGTTCCAAATATAAATAAATAATATAAACATGCTTTTGGGAAGGCAGCCTCGTAAACTGCAAAAAGAGTTTGTTAATATTCTTCTACATATATTTCTTCTGGGATCTCTATGATAAGCCGTCAAGGTAGTGAAATTATTAACGATATTTTCTTCAATACGCTTACAAACCAATAAAAATATTCTACAGTTCAGCTGATTTCACTGTTGGATCTGATTTCAGTTTTGTAGGCGACATGCCTGCATTGCATTCACAAACGAGATACAAACGAGCTTTGAGTGCAAGTTTCAGCATGTCAGAGAATTCCATAGTAGCAATATTGATAGCAAACGCTTGCACACATAGTTCTTTGGTATCGTTCTTAGTATTAGAGACCATTCTATTTACATAATAAATTGTACCTTTTTTTATCTATAGAAATAAATACAGTTTGAGTGTTGACTATGGATCACAATCATATGTCGAATTTGTCGCACACGCCCAGAGCATTGGAGGATTAATTATCTACCCACAATAATCAATTTATAGTTGTCCGGCCCAGCTTCGCTCGGGTGAAAAAAAAAAGTGGCGCCACCAATCGGGTCTAATTTTTAATTTAAACCTTTCTCGTATTTATCTGAAGTTACACAGAAAATTTCATTAAAATCGGTCCAGCCGTTTAGGAGGAGTTCAGTGACATACACACGTACAGAAGAAATATATATACATATATATAGATAAGGAAGACTACATGCTTCCTACATACATACATATAATCACGCCAAGTCCCTAACGGGGTAGGCAGAGAGTAGAGACCAGTTCCCTCTAGACTTACACACCTCTTTTGCTTCGTCCACATTCATCAGTCTCGAATACTCTTGACGTTCCCGGCCTTGAGCGTCTGATCGATTTGATCTAGGTAGTGTGAACATGGTCTTCCTCTGCCTCTTCTTGCACACACATCCGCTTTGTATAACGGCTTACTACCTATATCAAATTAATCGAACGCTTAAGAATAGGAACGTCAAAAGTGCTCGAAACCGGCGAACAAGTATATTAGTATAGTATATGTAGTATTTAGTATATATATAGCGGTGAAAGAGTTATTTAAGCTTAGATATAGATCTGCTCTCTCTCTCTCTACCGGGGACTCCGCATGATAGATGTGTATAAAAAATCCTAGTAGTATTCAAAAGAGGGAAACTTTGTCACCAGCAATGAATCAGGGAGGAACCATATACCATGTAAGACATTTGTAAGTCTTTAGATAACGATTAAGCATTATTTAGCTTTCTGTAGCTACGAATATCTTACAACGACGGCCCGCTTGATATTGCCATACCTAATCTACAGTCTGGAGAGAAGCCAAAACTGAGATTGGCGGCCCAAAGAAATACCCTTTGTAGCTTTAAGTTCAGCTAGTCAATTTAGTTTGCTGAAAGGAAAATTAATATAACAAACTATTTGCGGTTTGTTTGTGTACGAATCTATCCGTTGGCAGTAATTTGTGGCTGCCTTCGTGATTCCATTTATTTCGGTTCGCCATTAATATGTTTTAGTGATTTGTCGTGTTCTGTAAATGTAACAATATATTTTTTTACTTGTACATCATATGTCTCTTATAAGATTGCTTACACGCCTTTCTACTGGGTTCCCGAAGGGGTAGGCAGAGGTGTGCAGCACGCTCTTTCTGCTTGAGATATATTTTGGTGCTAATGGGATAGACGTCTTCGTTAATTCTCAAACATTACATACGTCTTAAATTGTATTTTCAAGCTTTCTCCATGAACTTTTTCTTCACAGTATATCTCTCGTTTAATAATAACTGTACTTAAGCTTTTACTTGTAAGTATTTCTTCTTTCGAATAAGTTCAAGATGTAGTTGATTGATATATCATGATTCATTCTCATTTCAGTATAGCTATCGTAGCTTTACATACAATAGCCATTCAAAAATGGCAAACGGTCCAATTCTTTAGTTCTATACAATTATATTTGACCTTGTTATAACTAAATATACATAGGCTCGCGCATGAATGGAAATTAAAAATATACATATTCTAATGGCTTTGTAAAAAAATATATTGGTAATAAATCAAAATTAAACAAGGTGACAATGGTGATTTAACAATAAGTTAACTTTAATATATGTTCGTAATTTTGAAAGGAAAAAGAGGCACATTCACTTTTAACACTGGGCTACTTTACACAGGATGCAACAAGTAAGCTCGCGGTCGCTCCGTATCCGAGCTTTTGTGACCTCACCATATATTTAATAAGCTGAAAGTTGTAAAGGAATTTAAGCTTTTATAAATGATAATTTTTGAATCATTACATGTCAAATATACTTTTGTAATTGGGATTGTTATACATACATACCATGTTTGAAAAATATAATTTTATATAACTCTTTTTTTTATTTTTGGATAAAAACTGAAACATGCCTACTGCTTAAACAAAATAAAAATAAATTATCACAAGTATACATACCCATGAATTTATAAATCACTCACTAACGAAAAAGTTTCCATGCATAAATAAAAAAAAAAAGTTAAGCACACGATAAGGAATAAAGAGCACCGTTCTTAACTATTCACTAGTTCACTGGTGTCGGGAATCGTTTGGTGACGGGCGGGAGCGCGCGCGGCGTCCTCTGTGGGCGGAGGCGGCGGTTGCACTGCTCCTGGCGCCCGCCCCGACCACCCCTGTGCCCTGTACCTGCTACAGGTACGGTCCCCATACATCCAGAACTAAGTAGCTGCTATTGATGGACAAATCGAATTGATTTTCACACGGCTTGCGATTAGCATGTGTGCGCTTTACTACACATTACATGTATGTAAGTATTTTTCCCAATCGTTCTCGCACTATTCACGGAATCTGCACATTCATAAATTTCAATGTAACGATAAACATTACCTAGACGGACTAGTCTTTAGCTGAGAAATGTTGCGTAAGAATTTTCAGTCATGCTATGTTCCCTTTGGCAAGCTGAAATTGCTCGACAATTTTATTTCTTCCGCTTTTCAATTACTGTTGGATTTCTGCGGGATAAAAATTAAACCTAAACAATAAACTTGAAAGCCGGAGAGAGAGCGTACTTTCGGGAACCTTTCGTGATTTTAAAAAATTGTTGCGGTTTACAAAAGATATTTAACATTGATAAAGTCGAGACCTCTCGTGACTGGCGGGCTGGAACATATCTCGCTCAGAGAATCAGCATTGCTATCTAGCGTGGCAATGCTGCTAGTCTTCTTGGCACGTTGCCTCGGGATACCGATTTGTTGTTGTACCGGGAAATATTTTATCTGTAAGTAGTTAGTTTCAACTGTTCTTTGTATATAATAATAATATATCCTCACGCCTTCCCACAAGGGTCCCCGAAGGGGTAGGCAGAGATCATCATCATATCATCACGCCAAGTCCCTAACGGGGTAGGCAGAGAGTATAGAGCGCCAGTTCTCTCTAGACTTACAGACCTCTTTCGCTTCGTCCACATTCATCAGTCTCTTCATACATGCTCGTCGGTTTCGAGTACTCTTAACGTTCCCGTCCTTCAGAGTCCGATCTATTTGATCCAGGTAGTTGGAACGTGGCCTTCCTCTGCCTCTTCTTTCACACACTTTTGCTTTTTATATCTGTTTCGTCACCTTTTCTTCACTCATCCTTTCTATGTGTCCAAACCAACGTAACATTCCTTTCTTCATCTTTATAATCACGCCCTCATTCACGCCAGTTGATTTGCGAATCTCTTTATTACGGATTCGATCTAATATCGTTACGCCGCACATTTTTCGAAGAGATCGCATCTCGACTGCATTCAAGCTATTTTCATACTTCCTCTGACATACCCAGGATTCGCTGCCATACAATAAGGTAGGTACCAATATCGCGTTGTGGACAGCAACTCGAGCATTCTTGCTCAGACTTTTACCGCCCATCAACGCCGACATGGCTCCATTCACCTTATTTCCGGCAGTTATCCTTCTTTCAATATCTTTTTCATACTTTCCATCTCGTGTGAACATGTTTCCAAGATATACAAATTCATTCACTTGCTCTAGAATTTGCCCATTTACCGATATAGCACACTCGGTCACTTGTTCATCTCTTTCGAATACCAGAACCTTAGTCTTGCCAGCGTTTAGGCGCAGCCCCTTCTTTTCACATTCTACTTTCATTATGGTAACTAGTGACTGCAGTTCGCCCTCTGATGACGCCAGTAAACCGCGTCATCGGCGTATAATAGGCAGTTGACCACTAAGTTTCCCATTTTCACTCCACATCCGTTCGTTCTTAGTGCTCTCAGACAGTTATCTAGATATATAATGAACAGCCAGGTAGACATGATACACCCTTGTTTGACCCCCGACTTCACATCAAACCAGGGTGACATCTCACCATTAACCCTAACGCACGCCCCGCTATCACTATAGAGTGATTTCACGGCATGCAGTAGGGAACTGCTCACCCCATATCCAGGCAACACGTCCCAGAGTTCCTTTCGTACGACTCTATCAAATGCCTTCTCCAAGTCGACGAAAGCGCAGAAAACCCTTTGGTTAATATCCAAAAAATTTTTCCGCGATTCCGCGAAGCGAGAAGGTTTGATCCATACATCCTCTTCCTGGTCTAAATCCACCTTGGGATTCCCAGAGAAATCTTTCGGATCGCTCTTGCATTCTTATCGTCAGGATCTTCGTATACACTTTACTAGCTAAGCTGACCAAGCTGATGGCTCTGTAGTTTGAGCAGTCCAACCGTGATCCCTTTCCTTTATAGAAAGGCACGATGACTGCTCGCCTCCAGTCGTCCGGAACATCACCCTTTTCCCAGCAAAGATTGCATAGCAAATAGATGACGTCCCAGACCGCTGGTCCACCGTACTTGATCATCTCAGCCGTAATCCTATCTATTCCCGCAGCTTTTCCACATTTCAGACTTCTTATCGCACTTACAATCTCTCCCATACTTATTTTATCCGCTATAGGATCCTCGACAGATTCTGTTGGAGGCAGCTCTGTGAGTAGATCAGCGGCATCATCATCATACATATCTTTGTAAAATTCACTCCATCGCTCCATCGCTCAATCATAGGCAGAGATTATAGGTAATAACCACACACCCACTTTCCGCCAGAGGTATATTACGTGCCAACGTGACAGATGGCGAGTCCATCGCCGTTACTCAAGCATGACTATACATACGCCTTTGAATTTCTTCTCAGACGTATGCAGGTTTCCTTTCGATGTTTTCCTTCAAAGTTCCCGTAAAGCTCGTGGTGTGACAAATCACTGTACTTAAGTTCAGATAAACTCATTGGTACTTTCGGGATTCGAACCTGCGACCTTTGCGTCGCAGGCAACTGCTCGAACCACGGCTCTTCAAAACCACGGTTTTTCTAAACCATTTATTAATATTCTATTTTCACCTCTACCTTGCCACTACTTCTTACGAACTTGCTTGCTTACATTCAACATGAATGTAAGCGAATAAGAAAAAATCTACATACAAAGTTTTCCTCCCAGATGCAATCAGCTAATTTATCTGGAGTAGTAAAGGAACAATCTTCGTTTTTGAACTAAATGTTATTCTCCTACATACGAGGTAGGGTAAATAAGGTGTTGGTAGCCGCGTAAAGAGGTCACGTTTTCCATTTCCCAGCTTGGTAATAACAAAAAAGTCGCCGAGATGGTTTTATTTATTATTCTATCAGCGTAAGTGTTTATATTACAAAACTTAATTTCATAACCTCCATGGTGGCCTAGTGGTTCGTGTTGTTGCCTGCAACACAAAGATTGCACGTTCGAAACCCGTACAGTGATTAGTCACACCACGAGCTTTACGGTGAAGAAAACATCAAGAGGAAACCTTATGCAGGTTGACTGTACCAATGAGTTTTTTCTGAACTTAAGTACAGTGATTAGTCACACCACGAGCTTCACAGTGAAGGAAAACATCGAAAGGAAACCTGCATACGTCTGAGAAAAAATTCAAAGGTGTATGTATATTCGAGGTTGAGTAACGACGATGGACTCGCTATCTGTCACTTTTGCACCTAAAATATATCTCCGACAGAATGTGGGTGTGTGGGTACTACCTATACACCTCTTGTAAGCCTTCGGGGGCCCTTGTGGAAAGGTGTCAGGATATGTTATATTATTATTATTAATTTCATAACAATAATAATATATTAACGAAAGGAAGCCTACCCACTGGGAAATCGTTCACTTTTCACCGAAGATATATATATATATATATGTAGGCGCAAAACATGGTGATTCCGTCGCCATCTCTCTATCAAGGACTTTCATACGTTTTTCAAGCATATATACCTTAGCGTTGTTTTCCTCGTCGTAGAGTTTGTGGAGTTATTTATCACTATATATATTATATAATGACCTAACGATCCGCAATGAAGAGATTCGCAAAACAACTGGCGTGAACGAGGGTGTAATAGTAATGATGAAGAAAGACATATTACGTTGGATTGGACATATAGAAAGGATGAGTAAGGAAAGATTGACGGAACAGATGTACAAAGCGAAAGTGTGTGCAAGAGGAAGACCACGTTCCATCTGCCTAGATCCAATCGAACGGAAACTCAAAGACGGGAACGCCAAGAGCACTCGAAATGTATGCAGAGGCTGATGAATGTGGACGAAGCGAAAGAGGTATGCAAGTCAGAGAACTGGCGCTCTATTCTCTCTGCCTACGCCGTTAGGGACTCGGCGTGACTATATTCTGTTGTTGTATATATTATATAGGAATAGGATAGGAATTAATGGGAAATTTTCCTTCTAATCTCAGCTTTGCATATGAGTATTGACACCGCTATGGACTTAAAAATGATTTTGCATACGACCTACGAAGCCACGCACGAGCAGCCACTGAATTCGTGGCACATAATTTTATGCTGTTTTGGAATCACTGGCAATCTGGTTTTTTTAATATCTCCCCGAGTGTCTAAATGTGTTTCATTTGGTGTGGACCAGATGCTACGCCCAGGTGAATTATTGTCCGCAATTTGGGTTCTCACTACGGCTATTTTTTCTTTCCACCCCAATGCCTAAACACTTATTATTGAGGCTTGTAACCCAGGAGTATATATATAAAGGTATATATATTTGATTTGACCTAGATCTTTTTAAAGGCTTGTAACGGTTGTGGTTTC
The DNA here is from genome assembly GCA_016069955.1 of Drepana arcuata. Lineage (NCBI taxonomy): Eukaryota > Metazoa > Arthropoda > Insecta > Lepidoptera > Drepanidae > Drepana > Drepana arcuata. The sequence goes on along the minus strand of JACCPG010006197.1, from coordinate 17,519 downwards.
CATCATGGAAGCTTAACCGTTTTCAAGATACAGGAATTTAAAGTTTTGTTATAGAATATTTTTTTTATATTACACTACCTATACAGGATTTTTCAGCTTGATAACAAGATGAAAGACAGCTTGCTTCATTATTTTACATATGTACACCAACATTGTAGAGACATAAACTACTTCCTAGTAAACAATAGATGTTGTAATGACAAAAATGTTATAAATATATGACAGCTACATTGCAAATATACCTACTTAAAAATATCTACATTTCTACAGCTATCCAATAAGGTTCATTCCTAGAAACAACTTAGATGAACAGTCATACTAAAAATAATGAGTGGCAGATGGCGAAACCATTACCGTTTCTCAAGCATAGGTCTTTGATTATTTTTTCAACTTCACCGTAAAGTTCTTGGTGCCACTAATCACTGTACTTAAGTTCAGAAAGACTCGAACCACGGCTCTATCTACATGCAAAACCAGTAGGTGTTCTTTTATAATTCTATTAACACACTTGAAATATATGGATGGGTACATACATGGGTTAAGGCAGTGAGTGAGATATATCCCTTTTAAATCGAATTAAATGGGCTGTTAGGTTTTCTTCTTCGACAAAGGGCCCTGGTTTCGATAAGGGCGGAAATTTTAAGGTCAGTATTGAAAAGTTACAATTAACAGGTGTAAACGGTTTTATAACCTTTAAAAATTGCATAAATTGTTCTACTTGTATGTAGATAGTTATTGGTGAACTAGACATAAATATAATAATTTAATTTTTATCGTTATTATTTGTTATTTTTAAGATTACAATGAAATTGTTATGTTATGAATATGTGCAGTGGTGGCTGAATGGTCCGAGTTTGAGCCTATAACACAAGGATTACAAGTTCGAAACGCGACTATAAAATTAGCTTTTCTAAAATTTCATCTCTTTTTTACTTGTTTTTTTTTAGGATTACTATGAAATTACTAAGTATGTTTTGAATATGTGTCGTGAAGGCTGAATGGTTTGAGTTTGAGCCTGTAAAACAAGGATTGCAAGTTCGAATACCGACTTTACCAATGAGCTTTTCTTAAATCTAATACAGTGATTAGTCACACCACGAGCTTTACGGTGAAGGTAAATATTGAGAAGAAACCTGCATACGTTTGAGAAGACAAAGACATGTATAGTCGGGCTTGAGAAACGGCGATCGAATCACCATCTATCAGGTTGGCTCCTTAAATATATCTCTGGCGGAAATTGGGAGTAATTGGGAGTTGGGCACTATCTACACACCTCTGCCTACACTTTACAAGGAGGCATGAAGATATATTAAATATGGACCAAGTTCTTACTTTGTTTCAGCACCGAGTTTATTTTGCACTTTTACACACTCAATCAAACAATAAACAGACAAAACATTGAATGTTGTTACGATCGTTAATTCTAAAACATACGATGGAAGAAGTCTTTTGAACTGTTGCTTAACGGATGACGGGTCCAGTGTTAACTCACATATGTAAAATTAGTTCACCGAGGTTACTTGATGAGTAATCCGACCAGACGTGTTTGTTTACCACTCACTCGTGATACTTATTACAACATTATTCATTATGCGTACATAAACATTACTTGCCTCACTTACCTCATTTATGTAGCTGCAGATCGTCATTTGTTTTGAAGCATAATTTTAACGCAGTCGTGCTCTTTAACCCAAGTACCTAATAGACCGCGAATTCAAGATTATAGTTTGAAATTTTTATCATTCACCTGCCAACCTTCAAGAAAGATTCCGCGTAAGAGTCAGCGTACGAGTGATGTATTGAGGAAAAAACCTGAAAACAGTAAAGGGTTCTTCGTGGTCGCTTATGACATATGCAGTCCGTAAGCTTGTGTAAAACGAGCCACTAGTGGTAGAAAAATTTGCAAAATAAGCGACCATCATTATTTTGATACTTTGCTGTAAACGGTTGTAATTGAATGCATTTGTATATCTACAAATATATCTACGAAGCATGTTCACACGAAATGGGAAGTATGAAAAAGACATAGAAAGAAGCATAACTGCCGGTAATAAAGTGAATTGGGCCATGTCGGCGTTGATGTGCAGTAAATATCTGAGCAAGAATGTGAAGTAGCTGTCCACAATGCGATATTGGAGGCCGATTTATTATCAGGCAGCGAAAGTGTGTGCAAGAAGAGTCAGAGTAAGACCACGTTCTAACTATCTAGATCAAATCCATCGGAAACCCAAGGACGGAAACGTCAAGCGTATCGAAACCTGCGGGCATGTATGAAGAGATGAATGTAGACGAAGCGAAAGAGCAATGAAAATCTTGAGAGAACTGCTGCACTACTCTGTCTGCCTACCCCGTAAGGGGACTAAGCGTGATGATGTGTATGTATGTATGTAAACGGGGGCTCGCGGCATAGAAATTCAATTGTTGCATGGAGCATGCTATCCTGATAGCAGCAAGTATGAAATTAAGTTTCAATAGCAGTGGTCGGATCCGATAGCGATGCTTACTTTGTGATTAACTAGTTTCAAGTTGGTTAGATATTATGTAGATAAGCTTTGCTTTGTTTTGCTTCGCCAAGAGTTCTCGAAACTGGCGAGCATGTATGAAGTGACTGGTGAGTGTAGACGAAGTGAAAGAGGTATGGAAGTCTAGAGAACTGGCGCTCTATTTTCACAAACTATGGTACAAATAAAAAAAAAATTATTCGGTACAAATAAAATAAAATATTAAGCGTTAGCTTTATTATTTGGTACAAATTACAAGTCAAATTAAGAGATAGTATTGTTATTTGGTACACACTTTCAAAGAAGTATATTTAAGTTGTTAGAAATACGTTTTACCTTTTGATCGTTGGTACTGCTGCAATAGAAATGTAACAAAGCTTCTACGAGTCTTATTGGGAAGCAACACGTTCGACAAACGACACTATATTGAGTAAACTTTCCTTACAATAAACAAATCAATAGATCGTATTAGCATGAAAGCCACACGTCCTCATTGTGTTTTATCGGAAAACCATCGCCAGCCCTACCATTTCGACTTATAGCCAATTGAGAAAGATTTCTCCTTAAAATGGCTTTGGACCCGAACAAACTACCCTCGTTCGATTATTTGGTAATAATGTTACCTTGTAGCTGTCGGATTAGCTGAATACTTTGAACTGAAATATATAATACAAAAGTGGTTACTACCTATACACCTCTGCCTACCCCTTCGGGTTTTTTATAAAAAAAAACTGTTTCGAGTAGTTCTTATCAATACAAAGATTGCGAAAGAAAGATCAATGCAATATGGAATTCCAACTGTAATTATTTCATTTTTCTGAGCAATAGCGATTGGTTACATTCTAGCTTTACGGCGTAAAACATCGAGAGGAAATTCAAAGACTTATATATACTACTAAAGTGCTTGAAAAACAGCGATGGACTCACCATCTGCCACGTTTGATACCTAACTATTACTCCACATCCTCTGGTGTAACCACATCCTCTTTAAGTCACTGTCTACCTTTTTTGGACACTTGTGGGAAAGTCTGACTAGTTATGTATTCATAATTTTTAAAGAAAAGCTTATCTCTGTTTGCAACAAGTCGTTTGGTACCTAACTATTACTCCACATCCTCTGGTGTAAACACATCCTCTTAAGTCTCTGTCTACCTTTTAGGACACTTGAGGAAAGTCTCACTAGTTATATATTCATAATTTTTAAAGAAAAACTTATCTCTATTTGCAACAAGTCTCTTGGTACCTAACTATTACTCCACATGGAGTAGTCCACGCTGGAGTAACCACATCCCCTTTAAGTCTCTGTCCACCTTTTAGGACACTTGTGGGAAAGTCTGACTTGTTATATATTCTTAATTTTAAAGCTCCTTATCTCTGTTTGCAACAAGTATGTTTTCTTGGGTAAACAATAAACAAAGCAGCTCAATGCTGGTGTATTATTGTAACATTCAAAAGCCAGAGTAACTTACATCGTTAACAGATTCGTTAGACGGCACTGTAGCGAGACAATGCAAACTCGAAGCATTTCAACTCTCGGCTTTGGTAACTTCACGACTGATACAATCCACAATTCGGTTACTCGTAGCATAACACAATAATTTCAAGGATCATTCACAAATTGGCATAGGCAATTGACGAAATGCAATTTGTATTTATTAGTTTGAACTGACATTTATGAGAAGCAAGTAGGGTTATTCATATCCTCACACTCCTGCAACGCTTTTCCCAAGGGGTAGGCAGAGGTGTAACACCACCCGATTTTTGCCCGAGGTAAATTCAGGTGTCAATGCAACTTAAAGCGATCCCGTTGCCGTAACTGGTCTTTTTTGGTCAAAAAACTGGTCTTCATTTTTTTTTAAACTGACTAGCTATACAAGCATTACTCCAGCTCGATGGTAAAAAGATACCATAACCGTAAGAAGCTTTTAATTCTTAGGGATTTTTCATGTTTAGCTACCGAATACTAACCTCAATCGGGGTCGTTTTAAAGTCATTTTGCTTTACATTACACAAATAAACATGGAATTAACTCGTCCTCGAGTCAAAATTAACTATGCATGTATATATTAACAACAAAATATTTTTAATCGTGGTAAAATGTAAATGTACGCACGTAATTATCCTAACCATAGAGTTTTAATCACAAATAATCCCGTCAGTATCTGGCAACATAGCGACGCTGTATAATAATCTCTTTGCAGAATTAATTAATTGTGTAGCAGATTATCCGCATTAAGATAATTAGGCGCATCCCTACTTAGGATTGGACAATTTGCTCACTGACGCCTCTGCTCGTGTTATTGGCTGGGTCTATCTCAACGGTTGTACTTACATTCATATCATCATGCCGAGACCCTAACCGGGTAGGCAGAGGAATAGATAATCAATTGTATTATGGTCATGGTAGTATGGTAGTGGTAACTAGACAACGTTAATATATATATATATATCGTTGTCTAGTTACCATAATACAAACTTTGCTTAATTTGGGGTCAATTTGTGTCGAATTGTACCAAGGTATTTTATGTATTACTAGCTGCCCCGGCGAACTTCGTACCACCTAAAAAGTCAAGAACTTTTTTCCAAGTGGTTTTTACTTATTTCCTTATAAAAAAAACCTCTCCATAAAAATCGGTTCAGCCGTTTTAGAGTTTTACGCTTAGCAACACATTTAGTGATTCATTTTTATTTATATAGGTGCCAACGTGATAAAAGGCGAGTCCATTGCCGTTTCTCAAGTATAACTATACATACGACTCTGTATTACTTCTCAAAATAGGTTTCCACGTAGTTTTCCCTCAGCGTAAATCTCGTGGTATATATAAAGCACTCCAGTTGCTTCCTGAAAATGCAACAGTCGGGATTCGAACTCGTAATGAACCTAAACTTAATTCAGGTATTGAATTCAAAAGTTAGGTCTCAAACCAAATGTGTGAAGTTTTTAAAAAAACATTACGAGACGATTGATAGATGTACGTAAATAGTGTTGCGACGTCGTTTTAAAGTCAATAAATCTTGTTAGTTAAAGCACACAAATTAATCAAGCAAGCATGTAGTAAACATTAACTGATTGAATCGATTGTTTATTTACAGACTGTGCAAGAACAAAGTCAAAGACAACGGGAAACAGATGGTTTTGACTAGACACATCTTACTCATAAACATTTCCTCATATCGCTATGACGAATATTCTACATATTGGTATACGGGCTGTTAACATGAGGCGTTTCTCGAGCACGACTATACATCCGTCTTAGAATATATATATCCTCACACCTTTCCACAAGGGTCCCCGAAAGGGTTGGCAGAAGTGTGTAGGTGGTACCAACACACCCACTTTCCGCCAGGGATATATTTTAGGTGCCAACGTGACAGATGGCCAGTCTATTGCCGTTACTCAAGCACGACTTTAATACGTACGCCTTTTGAATTGCTTCTCAGACATTTGCAGGTTTCCTCTCGATGTTTTCCTTCACCGTAAAGCTTTGAATACAAGTAAAGTCGTGGAATAGAGAAATAGTTATATGCTTGAAGCGCGCAACAGCTCAAATAATTTTCAAATTTGCAAGGCTCAAACAAGGCGCGAAATTCAAAATTAGAATATTACATTCCCCATAAAACTCGTGGTGTGGATTTATTGAGTGGAGAAATTGTCAAAACAAGCAATTTTGAAGGATGAGTAACGCATTCGGCTCTCAGTATCGCATGTCCAAAGAGGAAGTTTATATTCAACCTCCGTCGCCGAAATTAATTGGAGAAATATCTTGAGACAGCTTTGTGTTAATATTGAGATTAATTAATTTTACCTGATCTCATCTCGTCATAACGATGGTATGGAATAATTGTAGTCCCTATTCTGGTTTTGAAATTGGAACAGTATTATTTGACGTATTTTTCATTGAAGAATACAATTTTAAATATTAATTTCGATTTTAAAGAAATATTTATTTTTGTTACATAATGGTAAATTATTTTTTTCCTCAATATAAAAAAATGCTATGCTAACAAAGGCTAAACTTATATTATAATCAATTATATATGTTTATAATTTATAAATGTGTAGCTTAATTAGTTTGTCACGCTTCCATACTCACTCTTTACGGAAATGGGCATAGACCGATTCAACGAGAAAAAAACATGGCAACTTGAATTGAATAATATCCTCACGCCTTCCCACAAGAGTCCCCGAGGGGTAGGCAGAGGTGTATAGGTAATACCCACACACCCACTTTCCGCCAGAGGTATATTAGGTGCCAACGTGACAGATGGCGTGTCCATCGCCGCTAATCAAGCAAGACTATACATACGCCTTTGAATTTCTTCTCAGACGTATGCAGGTTTCCTCTCGATGTTTTCCTTCACCGTAAAGCTCGTGGTGTGACTAATCACTGTACGTTAAGTTCAGAAAAACTCATTGGTACAGTCGGGATTCGAACTTGCGACCTTTGCGTCGCAGGCAACTGCTCGAACCACTCGGCCACCACGGCTACTATAATTGAATAATATATTTAATAAAGCGAGTGAAACCACTGGCAAACGCTAGTTTTGTAAAGCATGCTATTGATAAGGTTATTTCACTCGAAAACATTTTTAATATTTGCATAAACTGTCCATAGTAAAGGTTGGTCCACAGTGTCTACTATCGCTTACACTGCTGAGCGCCAGAGTAGACCAACCTAGTCCAAACAATATTAGTTTAAGCTTTTAGTACGTACACGATACGTATATTTGCGCAAGCTTTGTTTTTGTTAGCCGTCCATTGTTGCCTCTATTCTAGGGTCGGCATGAATGAGCTCACTGTAAATAATTCCTTGTTTATCCTACAGTTACGAACAAATACTACTCGTGAATGAATGATTGCGTCCGAACTTGGCACATGCCTGAGTTGAACAATAAAATCGTCTTATACATATATACCTTAATACATACATATCATCACGCCAAATCCCTAACGGGGTAGGCAGAGAGTATAGAGAGCCAGTTCTCTCAAGACTTACCTCTTTCACTTCGTCCACCTTAATACAAATATCGTTCAAACTAAAAATGTCATATGAAATCAGTTTTTTTTATTACTTAACTTTAAAGTAGCAAGAATTACAAAAGGTAAAATACATATCTTCACGCCTTACCACAAGCCTCTAAATGGCAGTCGAACACCATGTTCCAACTACCTATATCAAGTACCTACTCGAAATGTATGTATAAAGTCAGATAAATGTGGATGAAGATATGTAAGTCTAGAGAGATCTAACGGTACATTTTTAACTGATACTTATGGTTCATTAAGAATTTATGAAGAACGATAAAATAGTAAGGATCTAAGCAATCATAACCTCAAACGACATGACATTTCGTCGAATGCATAAAACTGTTCAAATTGACAATTCCAATGGTTAATGACAGCAGTACATTCAGCAACATAAAAAATGGCGTCGAAAATTGGAGACAAAATTTTATAAAATTGTCGGTCGCATTAAATTCTATACAATGAGACGTCGTTAAAAATTCCGTTTGGAAGATAGGCACATTTTGTCATTCCATTCCATTATGTCGGATGTCGTGCATGGCCGCACTTATTTTATTCATGGCATCACACATTTTACGCTTTACTCGTTAATGGAACGTGATTTGCGACAAATAAAGACAAAGGCTGTTTCGGTTACATTGTGTAGCTTCGACTCATAAAATGTACTAGCATACTCGATCAAACGTTTCCCAACAAATACCAATGATGTATTATATGACAAATACAGATTTCTTATTTTACATTATTTGAGCCGTGGTAGCCGAGTAGCTCCAATAGTTGCCTGAAATACAAAGATTGCTAGTTCGAATCCCAGATGTACCAATGAGTTTTTCTGAACTTAAGTACAGTTATTAGTCAGACTAGGTACGAGTTTTAAGATGAAGGAAAACACCGAGAGAAAACCTGCATAAGATGAGGAGAAATTCAAAGGACTCGCCGTCTGTCACGTTGGGACCTAGTAGGTATATCTCTGCCGAAAAACCTTGTGGGAAGGAGTGAGGGTAATTTTGCTGATACAAGATATTTGGAATGTATATTTATCATAACTCCTTCTATTTCATTGATTATATTTGTCGCTTCTTTAAATTTCTGAAGTTAGTACTTTTATTTATATAGGCACGATATATGACGAGAGTGTAGAAAATCTTTATTTATAACCCAGAAATTTAAATTGCATATAACTGCTGTAAAATCCTGTGAAGCGCCTAGAAAATATAGAGTAGCAATCAGATTTAAATCGTCCTCATAATAAAATTAATCTATGTACGATACGGGCTTCGTAAACGCCTGATTCCGCCTGAACGGATTAATTCATTTATATCCACTTAACTATTATATGTAACGCGTATTGGGAGTAATGAAGTAACAGCCCTACTAATATTACACACATTTATATCTATTGCAATCTTTGATTATAAGTCTGTGGGATGTTAATTACTCTATCACGCTAGAACCGGCGAGTATTGGACAAATTTTGGCACAGAGATTGCACATATTAGCTAGATTAACACATAGAACATTTTATTCTAGAAAATATATTACACTTTAATTTTACACTTTATTTACTAATTTATTTATTAAAAATTCCTACAAACATTTTTTTTGTATTGTCTCTCGTAGCGTGAGTTCCGGGAACTTCAAATCGGTCGGTCGTTCAAGGATGGGAACGTCAAGAGTACTCGAAACCGACGAGCATGTATGAAGAAACTGATGAATGTGGACGAAGCGAAAGAGGTATAGTAGTCTAGAGAGATCTGGCACCCTATACCTGCCTACCCCATTAGGAACTCGGCGTGATAATATTTTATGTATGTGCATATTTTATTGTATTATTATTAATTTATAAATATAAAATATATAATAATTTTAATGTCGTAGTTGCGTTTTAAATTTTCAAATTGTTCGCTTTAAGAGCACACTGGCGCTCTATCGTAGTGTGCCGGTCTGCTGATCACTTCGTTAAGGAACGTTAACTTGCTCCGGAGGGATTGTCACCGTTTTGCTGGATGTACTTTTGCTTAATTTGGCTTTTTCTTAGTCTAGTCTAGTCTAGTCTAAATGTGCGGCGTAACGATATTAGATCGAATCCGCAATGAAGAGGTTCGCAAATCAACTGGCGTGAATGAGGGCGTGATTGTAAAGATGAAGAAAGGCATGTTACGTTGGTTTGGTCACATAGAAAGAATGAGTGAAGAAAGATTGACAAAACAGATATACAAAGCAAAAGTGTGTGCAAGAAGAGGCAGAGGAAGGCCTCGTTCCAACTACCTGGATCAAATAGATCGGACTCTGAAGGACGGGAACGTTAAGAGTACTCGAAACCGACGAGCATGTATGAAGAGACTGATGAATGTGGACGAAGCGAAAGAGGTATGTAAGTCTAGAGAGAACTGGCGCTCTATACTCTCTGCCTACCCCGTTAGGGACTTGGCGTGATGATATGTATGTATGTATGTTCTTAGTCTAAAATATGAGTCTGTATCTTATAATGATAGTGAAGTATCTCTTATTAGTGTGTATTATTCCAATAAAAATCTACTATCCAGAAAATGTACTACTATGTCCAGAAATCATATTTTACGCGGGTGAAACCGCGAGGCACAGCTAGTTTTAAAATAAAACATTTTTCAATTTAAACGCCACTGTATTATTTAACAAGGTCCAAAATGCTTGAGCGTTTATTATCATCAAGTACTTCACGTAGTTACCTAAAATTTCAAATATTCCCTTCAGACCCAAATAAAGGTAACAAACCACATTAAAGGTGTGTCGGAAGCCCTTTATTTAATTAAACACACAGCTGGAGTCCCGACTCATGAGACTCAAACGATGACAACAAATCCCAGTACACGTTTCGAATTAAATACTCTAATGCAAAGGATGAAATTGAATAAAGAGAAATTATAAGACTGGTTAGAAGGCCGTGATGGCAGATTGGTTTAAAGAATTCCCTAATTCTCCTGCAAAAAATGCAGATTCAAACCTCGGTGATTCATCACTTCAAGCTTCACGGTTTTGCAAGCGTCCATAAGCGGTAGCCGCTTACCATCAGAGGGACCGCATGCTTGTTTGCCATCCTTATGGTATATAAATAGGTACGTTATATACGTATATATAACGTACCTATTTGTTTGTATGTGTGTGTGTACAATAAAGAATATTATTATTAGTATATATTATTATGGCTCTCTTTAGTATTATCATGTTTATAGCTTATCATCACGCCGAGCTCCTAGCGGGCTAAGGAAGTGAGGGTAGAGCACCAGTTGTCTCTAAGCTAACATACCGTTCTTTCGCTTCATCCACATTCATCAGTGTCTTCATATGTACATGCTCGGTGGTTTCGACAACTCTTGATATTTCGGCTTAATAGTTCCTGATATATAGCCGTTGTGGCCGTGTGGTTCGAGTAGTTGCCTGCGACACAAAGATCGCAAGTTCTGATCTCGACTGTACCAATGAGTTCTGAACTTAAGTACAGTGATTGGTCTAACCATGAGCTTTACGGTGAAGGTAAACATCGAGAGGAAACCTACATATGTCTGAGAAGCAATTCAAAGGCGTATGTATACTCGTGCTTGAGTAACAGCGATGGACTCGCCAACTGTCACGTTAGCACCTAAAACATTTGTGAGTTCCCGAGATAAACGCGACCAAGCAAAGTGTGCCTCTGTAAATGTGTGTGCCCTCAAACAGGGTGTAATTTTATCCTTAAGCATAGTATATTGTGATTTAAATGATATCTGTGTTTTAGGTAATTTTTACATGGAATAAATATATTTGATTTGATTTGATTAAATTATCATTGATCATGATTTTTTATGCTTAGCTTTGCACACCTATTTCCTAACATGTTTAGATGTCTTAGCTGTCGAACATCGTTTAAATCTCACACTTTGGAAAATAACAGCGATAGAACGTCACGTTAATCCCCCAAAGACGTGTAGATTTTATAATGCAGAAAAATTGCATGTAAACAACAAAATCCTATCAGCAGTAAATTGTATTGCAACGGAGAGCCCATTAGCCAAGGTACAGCGACGAGTACTCATCTGCATACATAGGGGTTAAAATGACACGTACGATTACAAAACCAGTGACTAGAGAATAAGTGAGGTTGGTTTATACACCAAGTGATTCCAATACCGTTTTTGCCTACCTCAGTATCTTGTACTATAATCTTCCCATTCATAATAATACTCTGCATATACATATTTTTTATTTAACGTAAACATGAACAAAAATCAATCATACATATCATCTCTCCCAGTACCTAAAGGGATAGGCAGGTAAATCGTTTTTTTTTTATGATAAGGGCAGAAGTAGTAGAGGAAAATCACCTTCCAACTTCATAGATGAACTTCATACGAATATGAAGATTTTCGTTGGCATCCTGGATAGTTGGGTCAATTTCATACTTTATATCGTCACGCCTTCCCACAAGGGTCGCCGGACCGATTTTAATAAAATTTTCTTTGTCACAATCAATTCAAATCACAATTGGAACCGGTAGGTCGCGCTGCAGTCGTATTTTAGGTAATTTTATTTTTTACCCAAGCGATACTGGGCGGCAGAGCGATGCAGCATCTTCATCTATGATATTTTTTTGCTATTATGGAAACATATAAAATATCAATAACCCATCAGTATTATTTGGTCCAGAATAATATGTCACAATACTAAGATTTGTGTGACGGAATATTTATCATCTGAATACAAGTAGGATTTATTTCTTACGTAATAACCCGCTATTTACAAGGATTGGCCGTAACTACGCACTTACCAAAGCTGATTAAGTAAATGGGATTGGCTTCATTGATTTTCCTTATCTGAACTAAATCAGAGATCTTGCTAAAGTTTTCCTTCAGTCCACTTCATTCATACCGACTCAATACGTGCCCGATGAACAATCAATCAATTATCGCTTCGACAGAGAGTGATTGTACAAAATTACTTTGCCGAGATAAAAGTTGGTTTCGTTCGAAGTAAAGCGGTACCATGTGGTTCATTCCGGTTGTGAAATACCTCAATCACGATGAATAGTCAACAAAATTAAAAAAGTTACATTTTTCCAAAAGTATTTATAAAAACATCTGTAAAACTCACTCTTTTTGAGCGGGAAACCTTTAGTTACCCCACCGGGTTATGTGAGATTTCTACTCACCAAAACCACCTCGGCGGCCGTCCTCTGTGAATATAGGAGGGCTCTGGAATCTCTTGAGGAACGCACCAGTGCCCTCCTGCACTTTGCCTAAGCAAATCCCAGGGGTGCCTAATCCCGCGGTAACCTATGGACTAGCAACATTGCCACACTGAATGTATTTATGAAGGACATAAAATAGTCACAGACTCGTGATAGACATCAATTTTTTTTCCTTGCCTAAGACCCAGTCGTGGAATGGCTTAAGAAGTAGTTTGCAAATTCAAGTTTTCACGTTCAAACTGTGTTACCAATGAGTTAGCAAACCTTTCTGTAATATATGACTCTACTGTGAAGGAAAGTGCCGCCAGGGATCAGGGAAAAAGACGACAGTAAACCAAAAAATTAATAATTATTATTTCTTGGATTAAATAAATCACAATAAAAAAGATCTCTCCAAGATTGAAGTAGTATTAATAGAGAATAAATAGTTAAGCCTAATGAAAGTCTCAGATACTATCAAGCCTAATAAATATAACGTCGTCGACGAAATCGTAGATCTTGCGTTTAATTAAGTTTAGAAATTAATTTTGATGATAATTACAATAGACCCTAGCTTTCAATAATTGCTTATATGAGCATTTATTGTGCATTAGTCAAGCGTATCGAAGTTTATTTATGCATTGAGTTCTAAATTAAGCACTTGACATTACTCCATCGAAAGTTCAGCTGAGTGTTCTTTGTTTTTTCCCTTAAAGATAGAAGAGTAATGTTCCAATATTGAATAAATTGATCTGTCGAATATAAAATTGTGGGGTTACTTTTATTTATCTATTTACAGAAAAGGATAGATAGCCTTAATACAAAGAGCACAAACGACTTAACTGTCAGCACAATTTTGGGGAAACCAGCTATGTTTCTCTTCAGTTGGTACAACGAGAATGGAAGGAGTATATTTAAGAAATATTTTTTTGGCTGCCATACAAGGTATTAAAAAACATTTATCGAAATGTCACTCAAGCAGAGCGCACAGTATCTCGCCTAAATATTCGACTACGTGAATGGCGTTCTGATCAAACGGCCAGTGCAAACTAGGTAAGGTAAATCACTTGATACTTTATAGAGCTCTTGGGAAATTGAGCGTAAGGTTTTGTTCGACACTGACAAGTTAGACTGATGTGCGACCGAAGGACGTACCTGACTTGGTTCATATAAAAATTACCTTGAAATAGGCTTTTCTGTGATCATTTTCTTTTTTTAGTCATGGTTTGTGGTTTAAGACATTTATTTCTCAAAAATAATACAATTCACTTAAACTGAGAAATACAGATTTCCTATTATTGAAGTTCCAAGAACGAAATATGGGTAGTTTTAAATATTTGAATATACGAAAGAGTATTACTTATAACGTATCGCTTTGAGAAGCTAAATGGCTTCTATATAAGCAATATCTTCTATATAATCTTTTATAGATAGCAATATTTAGAAATTATAACAGAATGAATCGAGAATCGACAATCGAGAGAATGATGATGATGAGATTCCTCATTTCTTTTTATTTATTGACTGGTTATTATAACGCATACCTACACCAATTACAACCATTAACATAATCAAATAAATACCAGATAAGAGCTACCCTTATACATATATATCACTACTAGCTTATGCCCGCGGCTTCGCCCGCGTGGAAAGAGCAACATACATATTTTTGCCTTTATAATATTAGAGCTTTGAATCTTTTAGGGATTCAAATGTAGCCTATGTCTTAATCCTGGGTATAAGCCATCACCGTAAAAAAATATCAGTAAACCGGCTTTTTTCATTCGTAAAAATGTTTTATTTTTAAATTCAATAAAAAGTATCCTATGTTACTTCTTATACCTCCAGGAATATGTGTACAAACTTTCATGATAATCGGTTATGTAATTTTGACGTGAAAGCGTAACAAACAAACTTACATTCACATTTATAATATTAGTAAGGATAAGAGTGTCAATTTGATTACAATAGTAGATATTTTTCCGGAACAAAACATATCCAATAATGTCACAAAATGTTTTAGTCTAAATCTATCTCTGCACAAAATGTCATCCTAATAATTATTTTAACATCCTCTATCCATCATCCATCATCATCATTATTCACAGAAGATAGTAGCCAAACACTACCAACCTAGTTGGTATTAAGTTCCTGTGGCAATTGCGGTTTTGATATCCACGTGGAATGGCTTGTATGGTAAAAGCGGGACCTGATATAGTAGCGGGTTAAGTAGGCATAGCTATTTGTTTTTTAAATCATTAAGCTAGCAAACCTTGTCTTTTCACTCTAGTCCTGTGCCAATCGCAACCTTTGCCTGCAATCATCACCACAATATCTTCTAATGAATGTGGACGAAGCGAAAGAAGTATGTAAGTCTAGAGAGAACTGGCGCTCTATACTCCCTGCCTACCCCGTTAGGGACTTGGCGTGATGATATGTATGTATGTAATATCTTCTAAACATCAGGTTAGGGTGTACCCCGATTCGCTTCTCTACGCTACCATTCCGTAACTGCCTTAGTTCACCATATTTATTTTTAATTAAAAGGTAATGGATAATATCTGAAAACAAATTAATTACTTTTCAACTGGTGAAAAATACGTTCACCCACAAGCAGGACGCTAAATCATTTTGAAGTTTAAATTGAAACTGAAACATTTGATGCTGTTCTGGAAAGGATAGCACCTGCTCTCGTTTAATTAGAGAGATACTCCCAATAAAATATATTATTTTACTGTATTGTTACCTGTGTGTAAACATATTCTATATATACTTACACCTAAAGAGATTGGCGTAACAACACCCTCTTTACCCCGGAGATATATTTTAGGTGCCAAAGTGACAAGTGGCGAGTTGCACTTCTATACATCAGTTTGACACTTTTTACAGAATGCACTTACACCCCTGCCGACCCGTTCAGCGTATTGCTATGTTGGATATATTTATAAATAGCTATACTAAAGCTAAGCCCATTTAATCAGTAATCATCGAAATGTAGGTAAACACATTTCTACTCAGATAACCTCCGCTCACGTTATGTCGCCGTCACTTTGCATAATATATTTAAAGTAGGCACAAGTTGTTGTCTTTTACAGTCTAGTGGAGCTTAATGGCTCGTCCATAATATACGCCTTACACTATTGCGTCAGAGGTTTGAATATCATTAAGAATACGTCGTCTGTTTTCCAAGAAGGAAACATTCTTTTACAGAATAAACCTTTAGCAAAATGGAGGAAAATCTAGGTGACAAAATGTGACTATATAATCTTTGTCAATGACACGTCTAAACAGAAGTTGCATGATACCCATATTTCATCAGTGTTATAAATGACTATCTTAGCGTAATAGACGATATGAGTGAACTAATTCCTCTCTAGACGTATAGACTTCTTTAGCTTCAGCCATATATTCCCGCCAGCATATGAAACTCTTAAAGCTCTCGTGTTTGATTGTAAAATTAACATGATCTTTGTAGTTGAGAAGAATATATATAATAATTGCATCATATCTTCTCTTCTTCAAACTTCTTTTTGTCAAATATTTCATCACTTTGTCCGGTTCAAACTAACGTAATATGGTCGGGCATAATCCATTAGCACTTTTTTGTTTGAAAGAGTCTTATTCCGAAATATTCAGTTCCGATGATACTTATTTATATTTAATAAAGATTTGAAGAGGACTTTCAGGGATTTTATTTCAAGACGCTTTGTTAGTTTTCTTTAAAAAAGTTAAACATCCTTTCAAAACTTTATTTTTATAATAGCCAAAATTGTCTCATTCACGACAGTTGCTTTACGAATTTCTAACGGATTATTAAATAAGTTTCAGATTAAGAACCTGTACTCAAAGTTCGGAATAAAAAGTTATAACCGATAACCAAAGGATAACATTCGACGGCGAAGCGTAATAAAAAGAGAATTTTAAAACTTTCATCGTAACTTTCATTACTCGCATTCAAGAAACCCACAAGCAATATCCTTGGAAAATATTTGAGACGATTCGATAGATATTCGTAAAGTTTGAAAGCAACAGGCGAAGCCGAAGAGACTTTACTTTCGCATCTCAATCTTATTTTTTCAGTTATTTGGTGGATGGAGTTAGATTTATTATAACATTCAAGAGAATCGCTATAGGCATCAGACACTGATGTATCTGTATAATAAAATGGACTTGTATACTTGTATAAATGAGACTGCCAAAACACACAACAGATTTTCAATGTATATGTATTTTGTGAATGTATGAAGAAGAAGCAGAGACCACCCACATTCAACTACAAAACATTTAATCGAACATCAATGATAGCATCGTCAGGAGTCTTTGAAAACTTGAGCCCTCTAGTATATGTGCGCGATGCTCGGAACTCGACATGATGATAATATTATATAAACAAAATAATGTGCTCATCACATGAACGTTTGTTGACAGCGGGAAATTAGCCTGCGACCAATAATATCCTAGCTTGTAGTAGCTTGCTCCTCTTTATCAACCTTTTTTTTTATACCACTCGGGTGACAAAAAAACATGCGGTCCGCCTGATGGTAAGCGATTACCGCCGTCCATGGACGATGGCAACTCCAGGGGTATTGCTCGCGCTGTCGACCTGGCAGGAATCATTTCACACCCTTCTTGAAGAAGAACTCCGTACTATACTCTCCAGGGAAAACCTCAACTGATTCCACAGCCTGAGTGTTCGCGGAAGGAAACTCCTTTGAAACCGCACAATGCGAGACTTTTGTGGTTCCAAGATATGGGGATGAATTTTCCTACGATGGCGAGAGGACAGTGTTTATTGACAGTTACAAACTTC
>JACCPG010006195.1:0-21888 GCA_016069955.1 Drepana arcuata | reverse complement strand
AAATCTTTGTAAGTTATTGACAAACAAACAGATTATTCGTTCGTTGTAATATTACCAAATACGTTCAATATCTATGCTCTATTCTCTGTCGGGGAATTTTCTAGATACCAGGCTAACAGATGGCGAGTCCGTTTCTCAAACTCGACTATACATACGTCATTAAAGTTATTTTTAAATGCATGCAGTTTTTCTCACGATGTTTTCCTTCACCGTAAACCTTGTAAGATACGCACACACATACCAGGGCTTAAGTTACTCGGCGATCAAGACTATATCTATATACAATTTTAATAGTGTACGTACCCTGTCCTGTGTAAAGCGTATCAACATGTTTGGTGTACACAGAATGACTTAAGTATAATACTATCTTACTTGTGAAACATCCGGCGGGTGTGTGAGCCAATCTGTGTCTTCCGTCGTGGTCATTGGTGTGTATGAGGACTCGGTTGTGACTAAGGGCGTCGTTTCCGAATCCTCGGTGTCCCGTCGTTGTGGCTGGAATGTTACGTCATTTTCAGTTCGCATAATGATAAGAAAATTTAAGCTGGATTTTGTGCCTCGGAATTACTCACTGTACTTGCTCTGGGCGTTGTCACTTCTAATATTTCAGAATTTTCCGGGGAAGTTCGTTCGCTGTAAGGTATGAATTCATTGTCCTCTGTAAATCTACCAAATATACTATTCTCATCTGAAATATATTTTAAAGCTTTTATATTGTATTGGGAATGTATTAGCGTTTGTATGCAATAATTCAATATTTTCAAAATATACGGTATTATCATTCATATAAGTACACTACAAAAAGTAAATACAGACATAAGTTAAGATTCCACCGTTATAAGTATGAATGTTTATATTTTTTGTGATAAGTGCAATAGTTTTAAACAATGGTGTAATAACAATATGTTTTACATTAATAACATTTCCCATAATAGGCATCTTACCAGCATCGGTTGAGGTCGGATACTGTCCACCGTATGCATATGAATTGGAGATTTGAAAATTTGGTCTTTCAGTTGTAAGATCCCGCCCAGCTATAGCCCAAACATTGTCAGATAAGTTCCTTTGTGTTATTCCTCCTCTAGTTACGTGACCGTGTTGACTTCTTTGATTGTCGTCAACAATTAGTGTATTGAGACTGGGCGGTGCAGATGTAATGTATGAAATTGGTCTGATTTCTGGTTTGCTTTCTTCAACAACTGGCTTGTTTTCTGGAGCTCTTTCAGTTACAATGTCGTTATCTAGTCTTGTATTATAATTGTGAAGGACTCCTAAGCGTTCATACCCGTTATGACCAACACAATTTGGGGCAATAGTGTGGCAAATTTCGTAAGCTGTGTCTGGTTTATTAGAAAATTCAAGGATTTCAATATCACCCTGTAAGATATTAATTGCTTAGTTAATTAGTATCGATTTGGGTGACACAGGCTTTATTCATACTTACTATATCTTCATCTCAAATCCTTACCGTCGATAACATTTTTTAGGAGTAATAGAGCAACGAGAATTATTTAGTCGCATATCGCATTTAGGCGCATAAATGTATGTATCATCATTCCGAATTCCTCACGGGGTAGCCAGAGACAATAGGGCAGTAGTTCGCTAGATTTATTTATTCTAGAAGACTGACATTCTACTTTTTACCTAAATGTTAAACTTACTTCATAATACTGGTCGGGCGTAACTTGCGTGCCCACGACCAAAGCCCCCGCCAAGTTGAAAGAGCTGCCGGGTTTACGGTCTAAAAGTAATGACTCCCTGATCTCACAGTCAACAAGAAGAGTTGCTGAGTTTCCTTTGATACTTAACGCCAATCGATGCCACCTTAATATGGAAAATGTAGGTACATGATTACAAGTTAAGACCTAATACTTAAAAATATCAATACTTCTGAAGCTATCCAACAAGAATCCAAGAAAAGAAAGATACCTAGAAAAAACGTATTAGAAAGGAAAGATAGTAGTAAAAAAGAACAGTGTTTTAGCATCCAATTTATTAAATGGCCATAGAAAGCAAAACAAAAGAATGAAATACAATTTTATGAGGGTCTATTGTAAGTTGTATGTACCTTCCATCAGCAATGTTGGCTCTGAATGTGAGCATCTCATGGTCTGCAGGATCTCCTCTGGTATCTTCATAGTAGAGTTCTATCAGATCCCCAACTAGCAGCTGAAGCTGCTCGTCGCCAGCATCCGAATACAAGACGAACACGGGGCTTTGTTCTGTGCCGACTGAGATTAAAGGCATCCAAAATTAGAACGCACATTTTCGAAGAGAAAGCCTTCCAACGGCCTTTCAAAGGCTTTAAGATATGTATGTATAAGGGAAGTTTATAGGCAATATCAACCTGGGTGCTTAAAGACCAAGCTTTGCACTCAATAAAGTAGTGAATAATATTGGTTTAATGCTACACCTATTATATATGCGCGCCCTCCCACAAGGGCCACGGAAGGGTCTACTCCTTACGAGAAAGGTGTATCACCACTCTCTTTCCAAAGATATATAAAGTAGCCAACGTGACAGATGGTGAGTTCATCACCGTTTCTGAAGAATAACTATACATACATCCTTGAAATTCTGCTGGTTTCTTTACGATGATTTCTTTCACCGTAAAGCTTGTCATGTGAGTAATCACGGTGTTTGCGTTCAGAAAAACTCATTACTGGTTAATAAATAGTCACTCCAGCATTTATAGCGCATAAGTGCTTGATGTATTATATACCTGCTAGTCTTAATACAGCTAGAACAGAGAAGTCTTCAGGGTATGTGTTGTAGAACATGCCAGCGGCCAGCCGGTGTATGGTTGCATTTTCGTTGAGAGTGAAAGCTGTGTACTCGTCTTCTGGTACCAGTGGGGACTGACAGCGGCCGGGGCTCCGCGTTACTCCCTCAGGCAGCTCCCCGCCTCGCACCACCGACAGTACGTCGAAAAATTCTAATACATCTGGTGAAATTACGCGTCATTAATAAGTTTCATTACAGGCAGTGTGTACTTTTCCTTTTTTTCCTTAGTTCAACTTAGCTGTCATGCCGGTTTGTGGCTTGAAATAAACCACGAATGGTTAGAGCTATAAAATGAAAATCTCGAACGTCGTTGTCATAAAAACATGTGATTACATTGCAAGAAAATATGAAAAAACATTTTGAAAACTCTTAATAACACCTATTTATTTAACTTTTTGATGTTTTTATTTCTCTGGTCTACAGGGCGTTATCAGTATAATTTAGGTGAGTTGCTTAGTATCAAAACGATAGCTTACACGCCTACGTAAAATGTTTGATTGGAATTCAATTTGTGTGTTCTATGGTATCATGAAGGTAACTAAATTTTCGATACATATCTAACTCGTTACGAGTATTGTCTTTGCTATACGGTATCAATTGAAGAACCAATTATTATTTTTATACCTACGTATGCGTATTGAAAACTCGAACTAATTTGACATACCTACCTATACGTTTAAATGCCTTACTGAGTTTAATAATTTATTTAATCATAAAGGGGCGATATCTAGGGACGCGCTGTTCAATAAATTCGTTTCATAGTCAACATGATGTAAATGAATTCTTGTGGGAATTGAAAAAATTCTTTACGTGATGCTCTTTCAAGGAAATGTATATTTCAACATGGAGTATACCATCTATTGACTTACTTATGATGCTTTTACGTGATATATCAAACGAGTATTGAAGCTAACCAAATACGAAAAATCTAGAATTAAACAAGATAAATTACGCGGATATTCCCAAGTCAGTTGATTATTTAAAGAAGGTGTAGATATTTGAGTTGTTTATAGAATACATTTATTTTTGACGTGACAACGTCTTAAATTAGGTTGCGGCTGGGAGTCACTTATGAAAAAGTGTAACGCCCGGTAACGTTACGATGAGTCACCGAACGAGAGAGAGGCCCGCCGAATGCGTTTATAGTATAGGTTATGTCATACTATTGATAAATGTTGATAGTGTTAAGTAAATTATTAGTTTAAAATTAATTAATTAATTAATTATTATTTTACAAATTTTCATTAATTTCAAATTTATTTAGCAAAAATTTGAACCTTCGATCTGAATAAATGTTTTGATTTTCGAATTGATAAAAAGACGTTGTCACGTAAAATCTTCGCCCGTAAAACCGACTTTTTAACAATAAATGTTAGCGATATATATAATAAATCAATTGATTTGTATAATATAAGTTGGAGTAAGTGATGACGGCCAAATCTATTTAAGATTCGCGATCTTTCGAGGAGTAGGACCCTAAAATACTCAATCGATATTCATTCGTAAACAACTCGCTCGTTGTTTACTCGATATTTTTTTCGCAAAAATATGCGTAGACATGCGTCTAGGAATCGAAAGTAAAAATATTGAAATGAAACAAATATTATTTACTCACCGTCGCCGTTTCCCCCGCCGAGCGCACAAAATAAAAGAATGACTATTCCTTTTCTATATAGAGCCATTTCGGCCTGTATATATATATAACTGGTATGTTAATGGTTGGTCCCATCCCGGTGAGCGTACGCGCGGGACGAAAGGCCTCGCTACTGGCAGCCTCCGGGCCTTGTGGACGAGATGTGACCCCAGCACATGACAAGCTGAGCCACCGGGCGCGGACTCCACACTGCCTCAAACGCGCGCCGCTTGTAGCACATCGTTTAGGTACCTTGTTATTGCATTGGTGTCAATGTAATGAAGATCAATGAGGCGCCAGGGCCTTACAACTGTGGTCGTTAGTTTTTTTTTCTTTTTTTATACAGCGACAGTGGCAAAGATCCCCAAAGGTAGGCAGAGGTGTAACACAACTTTTTGGCGAGGGTATTATTTGATGCCAAGGAGAAAGATGGCAAGTTCATCGTCGATTCTCAAGTACAACTCTACATAAGTCTTTGTACTTCTACTGCAGGTTTCCTTGTCCTCCTTCACCGTAAAGCTCTTGGTGTGATTAATAACTGTGCTTAAGATCAGAAAAGTCATTGTTACAGTCGGGATACGACCTTGCTTACGATCTTTGCGTTGTGAGCGGCTCGAACCACAGCTATTCTCTCTCTAGATATTAACCACGGAATAATGACCCTTATGTGGGGACTGAGTTTGGGTAGTGGTTACAAACGATTGTCATTTATGCTAAAATATATGGTTGTTATTATATTTTGCTGATAGGCTTAACAAGGACATTTGTATGCGAGATGTCCAGAATTTATCCAGATACGTGCAATTACGCATCCACATATTGCAAAACTTTACGAGGGAAAAAATAGACGAGCAGACGCCGCAAATTTTACAAATTACATAATATCGTAAACATACTTTACCTTTAGACCTCAACGTGACAACCAGTACAGAGAAATGTGGAATAATAAAACTGTTTACGCTCACAAGTTATATACTTGCTCACGAAATGTTCTCCACATCTGTTGCTGATATAGATACAGGTCCAATTCAACGATTCGTTGGTACTCATCAAGCGTGGATGCTTGTTCTAATTTTACTGATGACTTCTCCAAACGATCTGTATCTAGGCACTTATAAGACACTATTTATTAAATTTCCAGCGCATTTATTTAAGAATAAAATAAGCATTGGTTTTTATTATATTATATGCTGTGGCTACGTCTGGTTACATGGTATCGAAATCAAGCATGGTCACCACGTTCGGAAAAAAGATATTTGAGGGGCTTTTGCATAGCCCACATTCAAAAATATATTATTACTTTAGGTTGCCTTTGCGTTCGATAGATGGCGCTGTATATTGGTATAAAAGTCTCGAGGTAGGAAACACGTAATTATATTTATATATATATATATATGCAATGTCAACATTTCAGGCCTATCAATTGACTTGATTGATTCTCGATTTTGCGAGAACCAATGCGGATATTTTTTTGTTGAAATTTACTAGTATCCAATCAAACGTCGTGAAGGCTGTTGTCGTAGTATTAGTTGTGTATCTTTCAACTACATATTTACCTACCCATAGGTAAGTATGTGAAACTGCACACGAGTTCCAAAAACAAATCTTTGCCACCGAAATACATTTCCGGAGATAAAAGATTTTAGCGTTTTGGTTTTAGATCACTAGTATCACTACGTACCTACTTACTTTTGGAGAAGACGATTAAAATGATGAAATAATAATCGTCCAAATAACATTTCAAATTAATTATCTTATAAATCATTTACCACAGTAATAATGGAACACTATTTACGTACTTACATACATACATATCATCACACCGAGTCCCTAACAGGGTAGGCGTAGCCGTCTATATATCATTATACGAACCTACTTATCTATAGTAGGAATTCCTATTATGAAGGTTTATAAATGCGGCTAGGATACCAGTTACAATGATTTATTAAATCGCGGCATAAAACAGACCCGTTTATATTTTGTTTCTCAGAAAATCATAGCCGAGTATAAACTTTTTTTAAATACCGATAAGATGGCAACAAGCACGCGGCCCACCAAATGGTATGCGGTTACCGCCGCCTCTAGATGTTGGAAACATCAGGGATATCGCTGGCGCATTGCCTACCCTGCAGGTATCTTTTCTTAGCCTTCTTGACTATATTAACTTCACGAAATTGTACTATAGGTAGACTATGTCCCTCACAATGTGTAAGACTCGTTCATTTCTGTAAGAGCATTTTATAAATTCAAATTCTATAATAATAATAATAATATATCCTCACGCCTTCCCACATGGGTCCCCGAAGGGGTAGGCAGAGGTGTATAGGTAATACCCACACACCCACTTTCCACCAGAGGTATATTAGGTGCTAACGTGACAGATGGCGAGTCCATCGCCGTTACTCAAGCACGACTATACATACGCCTTTTGAATTTTTTCTCAGACGTATGCAGGTTTCCTCACGATGTTTTCCTTCACCGTAAAGCTCGTGGTGTGACTAATCAAATTCTATCCGTGGCGAAATATCCAAACTATACCTATATAATAATAATATCCTCACGCCTTTCCACAAGAGTCCCCGAATGAATAGGCAGAGGTGTATAGGAAGTACCCACACACCCACTTTCTACCGAATGTATTTTAGGTGCCGACGTGACAGATGGCGAGTCTATCACCGTAACTCAAGCACGACTGACTATACATACACCATTGAATTGCATTTCAAACGTAAGTATGCCGGTTTTCTCCCGATGTTTTCCTTCACCGTAATGTTCGTGGTGTGACTAATCACTGTATTGTCTGTAATCACTGTCGGGATTCGAACTTCCGATATTTGTGGCGCAGGCAACTATTCGAACCACTCGGCCACTACGGCTATTTATGGGAACCTACCTTAAGAAGAACTGACGTATGTGAGAATTAATACGAAATAATAAGAACGGTTCAGACATCTTTATCACATTAAATAGAAAAAATATTTTCACTCCGTTTCACTCAGTTTTCCAATTGAACTAGTTCTGATTTCTTTTTATCTTCAAATGAGCAAAAGTAGACTTCAATGTTGATAATTACATTTTCAGATTTAAATTATACAGATAAGTGCTACGTACGTGTCCCTTACATCCAAAAGATTTTAAATATAAAAAAATCATTTAATAGAAAGCTAGATACCTAAACTTATAGTTAAGCCGTGGTGGCCGAATGGTTCGAATAGTTGCCTACAACACAAAGGTTGCACGTTCGAATTCCGAATGTACCAATGAATTTTCTGAACACAAGTGCTGTCATTAGTCACACCACGAGCTTTGCAGTGAAGGAAAACATCGAGAAGAAACCTGCATAAGTTTGAGAAGAAACTCAAATACGTATGTATGTTGGCGTTGGCACCTAAAATATATTCTGGCGAAAAAGTGTGTGCGTGGGTACTACCTACACGCCACTGCCTACTCCCTCGGACACACGCATATATATATCTTATAGTTATCATATTATCATATCATCATCATCATCATCATCACAGGCGGTTACTACTTGTATGCAAGAAATGCACTGTTGGAATCCACTATTAGTTATTACGTTAGTTGTTCATATAATAACGCTTAAAGTAATATTTACCTGTCTCCGCATCCGGTAGCTCAAACTCGTACTTGTTTAAGCAAGTCATAGGTATTTATATCTTGGCTTGTTTCGTATAAGTCTGATTAATTAGTTTCGTTTATAAGCGGGACGATTGCTGGTGAAGTATGAACGCTCACTTAGGATGAGTCCACATAAAACTTGTTCATAAAACTTTCCCTCATGAAAAGAAAGAACTTTTTGTTAGCCGTACTGATTTGAGCGACTCACAAACTGAGGATTTGTCTTTACTTGTGTACATCGTGCCTTTCCAAGTTGATGTACATATCATATTACCTATTATTTTCGCGATATCAATGTAATGAACAAATTGAGTAGCATATTTCAAGTCTCAGTTTACGTCACAATACGAAGACATTAATTGTTAAACCTGTCAAGAGTTGTTCGAGTGGTTCGACCTGTTGTTGCCTGCGACACAAAGATCGCAAGTTCGAATCCCGACTGTATTGGTACACCAATAAGTTTTTCTGAACTTAAGTACAGTGATTAGTCACACCACGAGCTTTACGGTGATGGAAAACATCGAGAGGAAACCTGCATACGTCTGAGAAGAAATTCAAAGGCGTATGTATAGTTGTGCTTGAGTAACGGCGATGGACTCGCCATCTGTCGCGTTGGCACCTAATATACCTCTGGCGGAAATTGGGTGTGTGGGTATTATCTTTACACCTCTGCCTACCCTTTCGGGGACCCTTGTGGGAAGGCTTGAGGATATATTATATTATTATTGTCAACAGTTGATGACGCTGAGTATTGGATCTTTTAACCGATTAAAAGGAAGGAGGTTATCAGTTAATTACGTATGAATGTAATATTATCGGAATCACATTCATCAATTGGGTCTAAAATTTGATGCGTAGCTATTTTTGTGCCAATATACACATTTTAAGGACTTTGACGTCGAAAATCTTTAATCAAACTCATTCATACAGTAGGGATTCGAAATTTTTTTTTGCGTTACATTCTACTCACACGTCTCGGTCACCACGGCTCTGTCGTTTTATTTTTTTCGTGGGATAGCACAAGAATATTCAATGGGAAAAGTTTTAATCATAATACCTCCTCTCCCCAGAGAGGAGAGTTAAATGAAATATTTCAGAGCGAGTAACTTTGGTTACAAAAGTGATTTCAGCTAGCAGATGTCAGTTGGCCTCGACCTCTAGCTAACTCAAGTGACGGATCCGCTTAGACCTGGCTTAGACACTATGCATGTGCTTTTAGTTTGGAACGTTTTGCACTTCTAGTGTTTCAACTTAGGTCAAAACTTGGAAAACAGATTAGAAAATTACTATCTGTAACAAACTTTGTTTACTAGGTTTCGGTACGCTTACACAACTCTCGGATTTATTTCAAATTGCTAAGGATAAGCTACTTGGTGTATACATTGATAATTTACTGCCGTCCGGTCTAGTTTAGAGCTCCTGACTGCGAAACTTGAGGTTGCGGGTTCGATTTTCGCTGAAGGCAGATTTGTGTGATGAGCACGAGTATTTATTTGTACCTTAGTCGTGGATGTTCAATGTATTTAGGTATATATCTATCTAAATAAGTAAATATATCGTTGACTAGTTAACATAACATAAGCTATGCTTAATTTGGGGCTATGTTGTATGTATGCACCGTAAAGCTCGCGGTGTGACTAATCACTGTACTTATGTTCAGAAAAACTCATTGGTACAGTCGGGTTTGAACTTGCGATCTTTGCGTCGCAGGCAACTAACTAACTGTTCGAATCACTCGGCCACCACGGCTTCTATTAGTATTACTATTAATTAAAAAAAATTTTTTGGACACCACGGGTGTTGCTTCAACAGAAAATGCTAACCGCTTAACACCAGGTGTGTCGATATAATGCTTGTATTTAATTTTAAAAGCATAATGTAAGTAAAACAACGATGTCGGATCTTTATTTATTGAATAAAAAAATGACCCATTTTACTACCCAAATACATACCAATAAATAAGCTTTAAGGTTTTTTAATATTCAACTATCAATTAACCACGATTTAAAAATAGAACTAAGAACAATGTTGTAAACCAAAATCCGAAAAATGTTTGTAGTACAATTTATTTCTTTGGCTTCAAAAGGTTGGGATGTGTTTCCTGGAAAAGTTCTTCATTTAAGAGAGTTTCGTATAGTTTTGAAACTGTCGGGTACTTGGCGATGTCCAACTGATGCCTAAAACAAGAATAGTTCTGTTAAGTTACCATCAACAATAGAGCCAACTTTATAGCAAATCAATGTACCTACGCATATAATAAAAAGGTTCACCGTAGAACCTTTTTATTATATACGTAGACAGCCTTACAGCCTTACGAACAAAACATAATTTCAGCCCCTTTTTTCGTTAAATGTGAAACATATGTATATTCAACTGTTTTCAACAACATAATTTGGGATGAATTATGAATTACTTTTATGTTTAAATATTCGAATATTGAATTTCGTACAAAGGTGTATATGTAGAATGTTTGAGAGGAGTTGAGATCTGTAGACATCACAATGCTCTCTTAGCGTTATTAGCAAGATATGAGGGAGAGGTTGAGATAATGAGGGCAAGACACCCTCAGATCTGTTTTTTAAGGATACAGACCTATCTCTTTTCTACTACTCTCAGTCTAACGTTGAAAAGTAACACACATTTACCATATACAGCAACACACGTTCATTTATAAGGAGTTTGGTTGTTACATATTTTTTCGTAAAACATTACGTTATCGAATTTTGTCTATTGGGCAATTGCATTAAAAAATGATTTTGACAGAAGATATAACCCTTGATAAACGATCCACTCTATTTGCAAGCAAAAAGGTGACAACCCTAATTGTATGCCTTATCATTACCTTGTGACAGCATTGTATAACTGAGGCACCAGGCAAATATCGGCCAGAGTGATTTGATCGCCGACGCAAAAGCAGCCGGCAGACTTCTTCAACAAATCTTCAAGGGTTTGCAGGCCACGGTCTGTCCAGTACTTCGTGAAGTTGACGTATTGTTGTTCCGTATCAAAGTGTGACTTAAGGCCTATATTCTGCAAGGGCTGGATACCGGAGACTACCGTCTGTAGAAACGAATTGTTAGCGGAATATATATTTTTGTTTTTATATCATCTCGGTCTGGCTGGAAAGGGAGTGAAGTTGAGATTGATCCCACGTGAGTTCCGAGTCCCTCAACGAACAACTCAAGAGAAGTATTTTTATGATTTAAGTCAATCTTAGTCAGTCAACCTTACCTTTACCGTACCATCCATAGGGGGCGGTACCCCTAAGAATGGTACGGTAAGCCTTTAGGCTTGTTGGCCATCTAGGCCATAGTATACTTAAAATATGTTTAATAGACATAATAATGGGTATTTCGCCCATTTGTTTAACTAGATTTCATAGGGTTTATACCAAGTTTCACAATAAGAGGGTTAAACTACGCAGTGTATTTAAATTGTTAAATTAATACGTATAATTTTGAAGTAATAAATCATAGGCACTCTTTGAATCACCAAACTTAATGGCCCTTAAATACTCCATTCAAAGGATTATTTGATGAAGAGTCGTTACCGGCCTGCTTCAGCTTTAATTTAATATGTAAGTCTTATTGGTTTTTATAATTATTCTCGGCCTTTCGACACTTGAAATCTGGGCCGTCTGGATATTAAAATATTATCGCCAAATTTATTGTTTAAGCTAATTACCAGTGGGTATATTTCTAGAGTTTTAATTAAGAACGGACCAAACGGTGGAATTAATGGATTCAACTTAATAGGAATCTGTTTGCTGTATAAATTCAGTTTTAATGCCATTTAACCATCGAGGGAACATTCCATATATTTTCCAAAAAATATTATTGCAGCTCGGATTATTGAATGACATACTATGGTGCACACATCTTCGCGGCTTCCCTCAAGGGTCACGGAAGTAAAGTAGATGTGTAACACACTTTTTTCGCCGGAGATATATTTAAGTGCCGACGGTACAGATGGCTACGGCCACAGGTGGCAGCAGTACGATGTGAAGTAACGTGAGCTCTGCTGAGCAGACCGATTTTCTTGGACGCTAGCCTAGCTTCATCCTCCAAATGACCACGGAACAACGTTGCTGGAGATGTCAATACTCTTCGAGATGTTTAGGGGAGTTATGTAGAATTGTGGAGCCACAGCGAATAGAGTTTTATTGCGGTGAACACGTAAAACTTGTGCTTAGAGGGGTTAAGGTGGACTAGGCTTGGTGGACCCCAATCGGAAACACTACAAGTGTACTCGATTCATCTAATATTATTAACTAATACCCACCTCGCAAATTTCTCTCATGCGCGCTCGAAGCAGTGGAGCACTTGGAGAGAGTGCTGGTTCTGGTCGCGTATCCTCTAAGTACTGTACAATGGCCATAGATTCTACCAATGTCTCTCCATCTGCACAAACATACCTTTAAATGATGATCAGCGTGAACTGCTATATATATTCTAGCTGTCCAGGTCCACTCTAGTGAAAAAATAAAATATCTTGAAAAACGTTGGCAGCGCAAAACCTCACGATTCAAATTATGATTCTAAACAATTCTCGAACCCACTGATATTATATGTAATTTTTATATTTATAATATTTATTAGATGCATTGCTCTTCACGCCTTGTCATGATGGTTTCTAACGGCGTAGGCAGAAGTGTAATATCATAATTTTTAGATAGATATACCTATGCTTAGTTTATGGACTAAGAAGCATCGTCAACAACATATATAAACATGTATACATTTGATTGTTTTATCAACGAATATTTGTATAATTTCATTCGATAAAATACATTTTTATATCGGATTTACATACATAAATGGAATTGATCTTCACTAAATCCGGACACGCGATGCTTTATAGCACGCCTAGTGTTTCAGGTAAATCCATCAAAGGATTATTTTATTATACAGGTTTGAACACTTCGTTGCACCCGAACCGTTGCTGTAGAATGTATTCTTAATACGATTTATATTTACATATAAGCCTCACATTTATATTTAAAGCTCTTGTGGATTCAAATCGTTTTAAACCTTTTTATATAATAAATAATATATCCTCACGCCTTCCCACAAGGGTTCCGAAGGGGTATATAAGTGATATATTGATTTCTAAAAGGAATCTATAATTTTTATTGCTTTATTTTTTAATTTAATTCCTAAATGTGTGAGTAACACCCTAGTGTATATAAGTTATACTAATATTATAAATGTAAAAGGTCTATCCCCCATAGACGAATGTTTGTTTATCAATTACGTTAGAACGGCACAACGAAATTGCATTAATTTTTGTACAGATACCTATAGATTACAGTCTGGAATATGCCTTTTTTGGATTACAAAAAAGACCGCGAATTCTAAGGCTCGAGCATTTGTAATATTGGATACAAGTAGAGATCTTTGTATAAAGAAGAGAGGTAGGACATAACGGGTTTCCTGTTCGAATTCGGAGCTGCCTAATCCTATAAGTCCTAAAGGTCCTAAAGGTTCCTATAAGTCCGTAGCCAAATAACACAATTCTTTGTGTTGTGTTCCTACGCGATGAAAACGGTTTCCAGTAATGAGCCCCTTGGGGAGGGGGAGGATTGTTACATTGTGTTGGAAGCAGAGGAATTAAACCTATTATGCTGCCAACACACTATAACTCTCCGAACACAGAGTGGCAACACGCAAGTGATACTTCAGTATCGTGAGCGTAAATAGGCTGCGGTAACCGTTTCCCATCAGATGGGCCGTATGCTTGTTTGCCACTCGTTGTATAAAAAAAATATATATATTTACAATAACAAAAATTAACAATATTTACGATAAACAGTTGTATAACTAACTACTTATAGATAAAATATTTAAATAAAATCGGTATCAAATAAAATATAATATATATAATATAAATATATAATTAAAATCACGGGTGAACCTGTGGGTAAATCTAGAAATATATTAAAGCAAAGTTGTCGTAGCCGTAGTGGCCGTCTGCTACACCAAGATTGCATGCATGATTGCAAGTTCGAATCCCGACTGTACCAATCTTCTGAACTTAGGCACAGTGATTAGTCACACCACGAGTTTTACGGTGAAGGAGAACATCGAGAAGAAATCTGTATACGAGAAGAAATTTAATTATGTATAGTCGTGCTTGAGAAACGGCGATGGACTCGCCGTGTATCACGTTGGCACCCAAAATATATCTCCGGAAAAAAGGACCCTTGTGGCGGGGCGTGAATATATAAAAGCTAAGTAGGTATCTACAGTTATTATGCGAACGGGTAAAGGAAACTAATCTTGAATAATGCCATATGACAGGTTACTTCTTGTAGTAATAATTATTTCAAGTGCAAACCCATATAGATTGACTTTGTCCCAAAGAAATAAAGCTTGATAACTTAGCAAAGCTATAGCAACGAACATATTTTAGTGGCAGCCTGCAGTGTATAGCCGGACCTTTGATCAATGTACCGAAAGCCCACACGCTCGCCCTGTCGATGTAAACGTAGGAAAATAAACCTTTGTCACAGCAAAATGAAAAATATTGCACGGAAGTGTTAATAATTCACCGAGTATATTATCATCATCCCGACGGTACGCAGTGAGAGTTGTACGCCAGTTCTCTTGAGACTTTGACTTTTTTCGCTTTATCCACATTCACCAGTATTCATACATGTTCGCCGGTTTCGTATACTTTAGACGTTCTTCCATACTTACGTGTTCGATAGATTTGATATAAATTCGTCGTCTGCTTCTACGTCTATATATTATTATCATGTCACACAAAAAGGGTATATAAGATACTAAGTAAGAAGCGTTGTTTCACCGCTTAATGGAATTGTAACCCTTTATTCTTTTGCTCAAATCCTTAGGGTATCGCGATGTTAAATAGCCTATTTACCTAACCTTCGTCAATAACTGGGCTACCAAGTTTCATTTGCAAAGTTTTGCTTCGCAATGTTTATTGCATTTATTACTTAAAAAAACATTTTAGGAATTATTTAAGAAAATATTATTATGTGTGAAAGGTTATTTAAGTACCTAAAGCTGTTGACAAAAATATATTCTGCAGTATTTTATAGTAGGACAGTCGCGCCGCTATAAATTTTAGTGAAACAAATCGTTTCTTTCAGTACAAGCGTCTATTACTTACGTGTCATTGTACCTTCAATAAGATACAATGACCTAAATAGTTCCCAATTCAGCCTCAGTTTTTCTATGTGCGTTATTAGATGGCGACACATTAATTAAATAGCTATTCGCAGTGTTATTGACCGGTCCACTTGAGTAACTGGTGGGTCGCCAGCTTGCCGCAGGCATAGCTTGATTGTGTCTCCAATTGTACTATTATAACATTCTTGTCCTTTTGAGATGTGTTTTGCATACTTTGTGCGAACAGTCGAATCTGATTTAGCAAATTCTGTAATCTATGTCATACATCCAACGCATTTTATATATATATACATTAAAACCGTTTTCGTAAAAAACTTGCGGGTTTAATTTTTTAACGTTTGTTATCTCTCTTCGTAGGGGTAGAGAAATATATTATTCACATATAGCTGTTTGTTTAATTGGCCTGTATGTATATTTAATTAGTCACACTGGCTCCCAGTGAAGAAAAACGTCGAGAGGAAACCTGCATAGGTTTAAGGTGAATATTTAAGACGTACGTCGTGCTTGAGTAACGGCAATGAACTCAATATCTATTACGTTGGCACCTATATATATATAACAGTTATTTGCCATGCATGGCAAATATGCATTTATACATATAAACCCATTTATACATATAAGCTCTGCTTAGTATAGATGTTCTGATGTTTTATAATATTAAACTTCAGTATGCACAGCATTAAACGTGTTAATGACATGGTTATAGCGCGGTGTGAGTGCACTCGATCGCTCCGAGGGGCTATTGTGGCGAGCGATAGGCCGCGATGGGCCATCAGCGTAATCAGGGTTGGCGGATCACTGCGGTGAAAATATTACTCGGTTACGTAGATTACATAGGCTGCTGACGTGTTTTCAAAAATATTATAGATTGATAAGATATACGAAACAGGTATGATAAAATATGAGTAGAAGAATAATTTACGAAACAGATATACAATGCGGAAGTGTGTTCAACACGAGACAGAGGAAGACCATGTTGGGATGTACCAACCACCAAATCAAATCGATCGGACACTCAGAAATGGGAACGTCAAGCAAAGAGTACTCGAAACCAATGTCTGAAGAGAATTATGAATGGTTGAAGCGAATGAGATCTGTAAGCCTTGAGAGGACTGGCGATCTTACCTCTCCCCCTACTCAGTGTGATGCTATGTAATATAATATGCATTTATTTATGATTGACTATCACACTATATTCGTATAACTCCTAGAATATACTTTATAGGTAGGCAGGTATTGGGTACACAAATGTCAGATACGATAGGACTTATGTTAAATAAACTACCACAAGGATGCCAGTTTTCTTTAAATCATTTTCCTCCACTTTTTGACTATGTGGTGTTATTTGTCATTAAAGAATTTGAAGAAGGTAATTCTACCAGCCGGGTTTCGAACCCAGTCCTGCACAATTTATTAGAACAAAACACAAACGCTTGTATCGCCATATTGTTATAATTCAAAGCCCTAGCTCACTATCATGCGATGACATCAGCGATTATTGAACTAAATATGCAAAGCTCTCAACTAAGATTGAGTTTCGGCCTAATGACCCGTATCACATGTGTGCGTAGTATTGTACTTTATATTTACCTATTTTATCTATCTGTGTGTGTCTTTTTCCAGTATGTCATCGAATTAATTCAAAATAATATAATAATAATAATATATCCTCACGCCTTCCCATAAGGGTCCCCGAAGGGGTAGGCAGAGGTGTATAGGTAATACCCACACACCCACTTTCCGCCAGAGGTATATTAGGTGCCAACGTGACAGATGGTCCATCGCCGTTACTCAAGCACGACTATACTTACTTTGAATTTCTTCTCAGACGTATGCAGGTTTCCTCTCGATGTTTTCCTTCACCGTTCAGCTCGTGGTGTGACTAATCACTGTACGGGATTCGAACTTGCGACCTTTGCGTCGCAGGCAACTGCTCGAACCACTCGGCCACCACGGCTTTTTTTTTTAAAATTCAAAATAGATCCTGTATATTCGTATCCTTATATCCATCATAGATTGAATTCTTTTTTATTCTCGTTAATAAATAGTTAATAAATTTTCCGCTAAATATTCCAACGTCTGTTTCCATTCGACAAGAATCAAACTCAGTATTAAGTGATTGCACCTACCAGACTCTTTAGGGCCATTTACTTTAAAACCAAGTGGCCACTGATATCAAGACATAAAAAATCGACACAATACCTTAATATTATCTAATGTCCTTATATCGGTTAAACCTTCCAATCAAAATTCCAATTCAATCTCATTTAGTAAATTTGTTTTGATAATTGTAATATAATCATCTCAGAAACGCTTTCTTCCGTGCAGTAATATGATTCCATTTTAATTTTCTTTGAATGAAATCTCCCGATTGGACATCAACTTCGTTGGCCTACTTTGTAAGCGTCATTTCCATTCACAAAAACATAGTATATCCCGTACTGTTCACTGTGACCTCAGTAGTCTTTTGAAGGGGCCGCTGTTTTTTTGCTTGCTCTTGGTAACGCTGATCATCGCCTCATTATGTCCAAAAGGTTTCTGAAGATATTTCTACAAAATCCTAAAAAAAATTAAAATCACACTTGTCTGCGTCATGGGGTCCCGACAGCGTAAGTGCGGTCGCATCACTCGCACCTAGTCGCTGCCGCCCTAGTCTAGAAACTGAAGTAAGAAACATTGATTCAGGCAAGACTGAGAGAAAAAAAAATAAAGAATTGTTGCCTTCTTTCTTTTGTTTTTTTTTATTGAGCCAATAAATAAGAATAAAGTTCCTTTTGGTGAATAAGTAGTTTCTCTACTAGTTATTGAGTCCTTTAAAATCTAAATACAGAAGTCGGCAAAGCGCATTTAACACCTTGAAGGTCTTTCACCTGGCCATTGCGCCACAAATCGACTAGTTTGTTTGAAACATTTATGTATATTGCTGACACGGGGCAGGTTTATTTAAGTATGTTGGTTTCGATGACTGGTGCCCTTCTGTATTTTACTTTTATCAGAAAGTGTACACAAAAGTTCACTTAACTTTGTGAATACAACCATTCAGTCAACATTACATAGCTATGTGCCATAAATTGTAAGCTACATTCAAAGCTGGATATTTTGTGCCCATTTCCCTTCTGGTAATCGAACGGATATTGGTGTATTAGGAGCTTTTATCAAAGCGCGAACACACTCGGCGTCATAATAACCCCATATCAACGGCTTGGAGTTCCTAATGTTATCACCAACAAAATGTGCGACTCACGAATTTGAAATTTAATCATATTTTTAGCTGAATGTTTCCAAGAAGGTCTTATTATTTTTTGCCTAGGGGAAATTACCTTTCGGCCCTTTTGGGATGTTGTGGGTATATTCAATCTACACGCGACCACAATAATTGTGTATATACAGAAAATGTGTTATGACATTTTGCTACGACACAAGCATATTCTGCGTGTAAGCTTAAGGAAATTGTAATTAGTGTAATCTAAGAAAACTAGGGGCTTAACGCTTATTGCTTCCCAATGGGCAGCAATATGGGATAAACCACGTGCTAGCGACCCACTATAAAAACTATCGAAGGTATTTGTTTTTTTTTTTGAGGAGCTTCTAAATAAATAACGATTATTTTAATGTCTTTTCTAGTCTTATTGGCACGTTGCCTCGGGATACCGATTTGGGTCAAATATTTTATCTGTAAACAGTTAGTTTCAACTGTTCTTTGTAAATATAGTTAATTTTTGTTACTGTAAATAAAGAATTTTAATGTCACTGAATTTGACAGCAATATAACCAACAAAATGTGAATAAATCGAATTGTTAAAATGCAAATCATCCCCATTTCTGTGGGGAAGAAAGAAATACCTGTGTTCAGGTATAAGTATGTACCTACATTTTCATTTCATTTTTCAAGTTTTGGTATTTGTTAATTCACATTCACATAAGTGGGTGTGTGGGTATTACCTATACACCTCTGCCTACCCCTTCGGGGACCCTTGTGGGAAGGCGTGAGGATATATTATTATTATTTATTAATTCACATTGATATTACATACATTCATACATACATATAATCACGCTTCATTCCCGTAGGGGTAGGCAGAGACCACTATTTTCCACTTGCTACGATCCTTACATACTTCTTTCCCTTCGTCCACTTTCATTATTCTCTTCATTAATATTATAAGGTAAGTAATATTTGTTCGTTTGGAACTAGGTCACCAAAAAATTTTCTTTTTGCTGTTTTTTGCAGAAGCTGACACAATATTAAACAGGAATATTAGTGTACGTACCTACGCAGTAGCGATTCTGTCTTTTCAGGAATATACAGAGTGAAAAGCGTTTTACCTTGTGTACTCGTACATAACAAAGTATTCGGAAATTTCATTTACCGGTACAGTACTATATTATACTAGCTGTGTACGCGACTTCGTCGGCGTGGACTGCTTTTTTATCTCTTGTAATTTTTTTTTCAATAAAAAGTATCCTATGTTACTTCTAATACCTTCAAGAATATGTGTACAAAGTTATATGATGATCGGTTAAATAGTTTTTACGTGAAGGCGTAACAAACAAACTTACATTCACATTTATAATATTAGTAAGGATTGGTCCATAATTGATATCAATACTATCATATTTAACGAGGCAACGAGTCTTTTTTGTTTGTCCAAATACGTAAATCTCCGGAATTACTAACTAGATTTGTTTTTGTATCAGATAGCCGTTTACTGAGGAAGGCTATATATGTTTAGGCTCTATAGGCTGTATAGGCTTATGTTCATGCTACTACTCAAGGGAGCGGAGCGGTAAACATATATATCCTCATGCCTTCCCACAAGGGTCATACCCACACACCCACTTTCCGCTAGAGACATATTTTAGGTGCTAACGTGACAGATGGCGAGTCCGTCGCCGTTACTCAAGCATGACTGTACATGCGTCTTTGAATGACTTCTCAAACGTATGCAGGTTTCCTCTCGATGTTTTCCTTCACGGTAAAGCTCGTGGGGTGACTAATCACTGTACGTAAGTTCAGAAAAACTCATTGGTACAGTTGGGAATCGAACTTGCGATCTTTGTGTCGCAGGCAACTGTTCGAATCACTCCGCCACCACGGCTTTTTATACCTACGTATATAAAAAATATACATTTTAACGCGGGTGAAACGACGAGGGACGGCAAGTTATAAATCCGTCATTCATGAATTTACTAGCATATGTCGATCCAGGTAACATATAAATTAAATTCAATTAAATAAATTAAATAATAGCTTCTGTGCTCAATTTCATTAAATTCCGTTCAGCCATTATGGCGTGATTTAGTAACGACAATCCTTACAAACTATCACATTTATAAAATGTTTATTATGTGCGTGCGCACATAATTCAGCGCTAAAATAGGTGTTTTGTGCTTACCTATAATGAGCGCGGGCACCTTCTGGGCTGGATTTATAGCCTTGAACTGCTCACTATGCTGCTCACATTCTCGGACGATGTCCACAGCACGCTCCTCAAAGGGGATCCGCTTGGCGTGCAAGGCAGCGCGCACCCGCCATGAGCAAGACGAAAGCCAGAACGAGTGCAGAATTGCGCGATCAGCCTTCCATTTCATTGGATAATAATTTATACATAAATATAAGAAAGGGGCACGAATATGACGGGTACCTCTATATATGAAGATAATCATTAATGTGGTTGAATGTATGTGAAACTTAGTAGAATATTTTCTATACAAATGGTCACGCTCAGTCCTTTGGAGTAGACAAAGAGATTGGGCCCACACCAATTTATACATAAAGAACTCTGTCAGTTCAGGCATATTTGTAAATCTCTTTAATTCGGTTGTTTCATATTAGTAGGCATATTATATACTGTAGTATTTGTAGTAAATATAAAAAATCCAAAATGGAATTTTTTGCTTCAACTTGAATTCAATTTTAACTACCTTATCTTAGTAGTAGGTATGAAAAGAAGCTCTGTAATGAAGGAAAAAAACTATGTAATAAGAGATAGGTACTTACCGCCATTTCTACTGTTGTCCGATTTTTGGGTTATAATCGTTCACACTTGATGATTTGAGTTTTGTGGGAATTAAATATCGATCTACGCTTTTCAACAATTTTTTTTTTGTATTGTAATGGTGATAGTAGTAGATAGTAGTGTTCAAAACCTAACCTTATCTGTCGACATTGGAGCTGGCCTGTAATAACAAGTGTGAAGTGTGACGCGCATCAGATACATGTTACGCGAATGATAATAACTGATATCATATCTTAGTTCAAGGTTCTGTGCAGAGATGGCGCTTCACATACATTAAAATAAAATTTTATTGATTTTTTATAAAATTAATAAACCAATTATAAAAATAAAACATTAAAGCTGATATACATGATATTTATTTACATATATGATGACAGTATAAGTATGTATGTTATTATTCAATTATCACTATTTAGTTAATATATTGCTAACGATACAAATAAGGAAGAATTGTGTATGGTCATAACGGTATATTGACTATATATTTAATTTTAAATGAAATAAATATAGTTGAAATTAACCTTTACTGTATGATCAAGATTTTTTTTTGTCATAAGCACTAAACAAATCAAGCGAAGTTATTTCACGTTGTCGAAATGGACGACGTTTACGCTTTTCTCGATAATACTGGAAATAATAATAGAGGAGTTTAATGGTC
>JACCPG010006190.1:0-25813 GCA_016069955.1 Drepana arcuata | reverse complement strand
TTTATAAACGGCAATAATGTGGTTTTAGACCACTTAACAATAGATAAAATGTATTCCTTTTTTTTGTAGCCCACTCAGCATATTGCTACGTACCAAATACAGCGGGAATTTATAATAATATTTTTTTGAAAAAATAAATTTACATTCATACTTCCGACATTATTTTCAGTACTAAAACACTCATTAATGAAATCATAATTTTCAGAACAACTCACAAGATAAAAAATACTTTTTGTCTTTATGTTGTGGGAAAACAAAGATCTTTGTTGTTTATATAATGAATCAAGAGCCGTGGTGGCCGAGTGGTTGCCTGCAACACAAATATTGCAAGTTCGAATCCCGACTGTACGAATGAGTTTTTCTGAAGTAGAGTAATTAGTCACACTACGAGCTTTATAGTGAAGGGAAACATGGAGAGAAAACCTGCATTTGAAAAGTCATTCAAAGTATGTATGTATGTCATGCTTGAGTAACGACGACGGACTCGCATTTCTGTAACGTTGGAACCTAAAATATACCTCTGGTATAAAGGGGGTGTGTGGGTAGGATACTACCTACACACGTCTGCCTACCGCTTCGTATATATATATATATACATAATATAAAAAACAAAGACTGCATCAAAGACAGATAAATGTATATTTCAGAGGCCACGGATGAGTAATCTCTTTGTGCGTTCCGATATTTTCAACGAATTTACACAAAACCTAGAAGAAATATGCATCGAAACTTTTTAGAGAAAAGTTTGGTGAAAACTGCATGAAACTTGGTTCAATACTTTAGAAGTTTGTCGTGAAAAAACCGATGTGGTAGAGGTAATTTAACAAAACCAAGTTTACGCGACTGCAACCCACAGCTAATAATATCATGTATTTTATAATATCATGCTAATAATATCATGTATAACCCACAGTATGCTAATAATATCATGTATAACCCACAGCTAATAATAATATAATAATGTATAACCCACAGCTAATAATAATAACCCACAGTATGCTAATAATATCATGTATAACCCACAGCTAATAATATCATGTATTTTCATACTTTCTGACGCTTTTGGTGAAAGCTTCAACGCTTTATTGGGTGTTGAGATTCAGATGTTACATTATTTGGTACTTCAGTAACGAAGGTGACGGTACTGACTGAGTGGTAGGGTTTGTAAGCCAATTGACCTGCTTTCACTTCCGCCTCACGTGTCTAATGTGTGTACATAAATTACTACATATCATAAAGCAAAGTCCTCCGCCGCGTCTGTCTGTCTGTTTGTTTGCGATGAACTCAAAAATTTTACAGATTTTCATGCGATTTTCGTGTTTGTTTGTTCGCCATAAACTCTAAAATTTAAAAGATTTTCATACGATTTTCGCCAATAAACAGTGATTAATGGGGAAGGTTTAGTGTATATGTCTCTTATCCTCACGCCATCCCACAAGGGTCCCCGAAGGGGTAGGCAGAGGTGTATAGGTAGTACCTAAAAACTTTCGCCAGAGATATATTTTAGGTACCAACGTGACAGATGGCGACTATACATACGCCTTTAAATTGCTTCTCAAACGAATGCAGGTTTCATTTCGATGTTTCCTTCACCGTACGTAGTGTGACTAATCACTGCATTGGTTTTAAAGTTTTTTATTAATGTTTCTTTTATAAAACAAGAGTGGCAAACAAACATACGGCCCACCTGATGGGAAACGGTTACCATAGCCTATTATGCTCACGATACCGAAGTATTACTTACGCGTTGCCACTTTGTTTTCGGAGAGTTATACTGGATTGGCAGAATAGTGGGACTAACCCCTCTGCTGCCAACACAATATAACAAACCTCTCCCTCCCCAAGGAGCTCATTATTGGAAACTTTATTTCACCGCGTAGGAACACAACACAAAAAAAAATGTTATTTGGCTACGGAACTTTTAAAAGGTTCGGTCCAGTCGGTTAACTTCAAATTCGTACGGAAAACCCGCTATCGCCTACCTCTCTTAAAGTTTTTCTCGACAGTAGTTAACACTTGTACACAATTAAATGGCCTTTCAATCATGTTATCTACTCACTGCCTCCTAGCGGCCAATGCGGGTGCATCGCGCTCTGGCGGCTGCGATAGCACCTTGGAGGGCACTAACCCCTGCCGCGTGCGGACCTCACCATCTGCCACGTCTTCGATGACTCGCACAAGCCATCTGAAACATAATACTTAAGTTACATACATACATATCATCACGCCAAGTCCCTAACGGGGTAGGCAGAGAGTATAGAGCGCCAGTTCTCTCTAGACTTACATACCTCTTTCGCTTCGTCCACATTCATCAGTCTCTTCATACATGCTCGTCGGTTTCGAGTACTCTTAACGTTCCCGTCCTTCAGAGTCCGATCTATTTGATCCAGGTAGTTGAACGTGGCCTTCCTCTGCCTCTTCTTGCACACACTTTTGCTTTGTATATCTGTTTCGTCAATCTTTCTTCACTCTTACTACTTACTTTACTTAAGTTAAAAAATACATATATGACATCAGGACGGGTCCCTCACGGTTAGGCAGAGAGAGTATAGAAGTTAAAATTAAATATCATACTAAAAAACATTTTCAGATTGCCGTCCTAAATTACAACGTCAAAAATATTTTGATATGGCATACAAATTAAACCGGGCCCGTCTGAATACTGCCGGAAGCTTTCAGGTACTGTCAATCTAGCGGGCAGTAACGTCACCGGGTCATTGACCGCAGGTTCATCAGCCTGGCTAGATCTGAGCTTAATAGAGCAATCAATGTCAGACAATTGATATACAGAGCGTGTTCTTAAAGACCAAAGACACTTTGAAACGACGCTGTGACGCGTGTCTGTGTGTTTGACGTCTCGCTTTTAGAGCGATCAAGGGTTGCCACCCGCACTTTATCATAAAGATTTGTACGTTATTTCGGGTCTTTAGAATTCTAATCATCATCATAAATTTAAGAGCTGGACTCTTGTCGGCGTCTCTGATGCAGTCCCGTCCATTTGATGCTATCCAGCGCAACCTCTTTGACCTCCAAATACGTCATGAGAGACACTTTTTAATTGATCTGACCCATGTATGTTAATCTTGGTCTTCTTATTCCTCACTTTCCCTCTACCTTTCTTTCTAAGAATTCTTATACCTAAGATTAGGTATAAGAAAAGAAGAAACAAGCAATATTAAGTTAGACAAAATATTTTATTTCGCAATATTTGTTTTCAGGGTAAAACAGAAAGTTGTCTAGAAGGCAAATGCATACAAAAAAACAACAGATATAAGGATATAGTTGATCTCAACGATGGAATTGCACAAAGGCATCTAGTTCTCCCTTCTGGCTGTCAAAAATAGAGAAATAAAACCGTCGTTTTGACTAATTGATTATTTATTTTCACACTATGTTTATACATGTACTTTATTTGAAAAAAAGGTGGTAACCCTGCTCGCTCCAACTTCGTTTGGGACTAAGAGGAAGTGCCAGTCATAATATTGTGAGTTTTTAAGGGAAATATGGTTGTGATGTAAATAGCACAATAGGTAGCCGTGTGGTGTATAGTCGCCTGCAAGGCAAAGGTTGCAAATCGAATCCCGATTGTATCAATGAGATTATCAACAGTGACGAAACCGGCGAGAATGTATGAAGAGACCGATGGATGTAAATGATGCGGAAGGAGTCTGTAAATCTAAACAGTTCATAAATATACTTAATATCAACCCGCTGAATCTCCCAAGGGATAGGCAGAGGAAGTAAAACGCCAGTTTTCTCTAGAAATTAAATAATTTGAAGTAAATAGATTTCGTAATAGCTCTTTGGCACACTTTGTCCCGAACAAAGTACAGCATTCCTTATGCCAGTTGTACATTATCATCTCGAATGGTAAATCGCTGGTAAATGGTTCATGTACCGTGGGAGTTCCATTAATCTTTAGCCAGGTAACCCGGTTCAGTGCGAATAATACCAAGCGTTATGAAAACATGTCACCTTCGTAATAAATGCCCTCGCTAAGAATTCGTGTCTCATTTGTATCGCGAAATCTAAAGACGAAACACTTTGAGGTTTCGAAGAATCTTTAAATATTATAGGCGATTTAGTCAGGATTTTAGTTCTTTGAACATTACGCATGAAAAATTATAAGGCTAAGAATCAAATATTCTGTCCAGTCCCGTTCTATTTCTATCCAGTTCTATCCAGTCTGGATAGGGTCAATACTGATGGTGCTGATATGAATCGACCAATAACTCATCAA
This sequence comes from Drepana arcuata, assembly GCA_016069955.1. Lineage (NCBI taxonomy): Eukaryota > Metazoa > Arthropoda > Insecta > Lepidoptera > Drepanidae > Drepana > Drepana arcuata. The sequence continues at coordinate 21,573 of JACCPG010006190.1, read as the reverse complement.
AAATATACACCGTTACGCCTTCACAGACCCCGAAGAAGGCAGGGCTAAAATAATACCCTCGATTCGCCGGAGTTATATTTTAAATGCCAACGTGATTGATGGCGATTCCATTTCCTTTAGACGACCGTCATGTCTAGTGGTTAGAGCTCCTGACTGCGAAACTTGAGGTTGCGGGTTCGAATCCCGCTGAGGGCAGATATTTGTGTGATGAAAACGAGTATTTGTACCTTAGTCTTGGATGTATCTATATACCTAAGTAAATATATCGTTGTCCAGTTACCATACCACAAGCTTTGCTTAATTTGGGACTAGGTCAATTTGTGTGGAATTGATCCAGGTATTTATTATTATTAATATTATCATCGCTTCTCGATGACTATACTTTCGAAGCATCTTGCAATCTTTGTGTCACAGACGACTACTCGACCCACTCGACCACCACAGCTTTCTAAAAGATTCCTGTGTTTGATACTAGTAACGCGCGAGCCCTTATTGCCGCTTGCAATACCCTTGGTGTTGCCAGCGTCCATAGGCAGCGGTGAGCACTTATCACGTGGACTGCACACTGATACTGACTAACACATTAAAAAAAAAGACGCAGACTGGAATGATGAAAACATTTGTACGATATGAATATTTCAATAATCCCCACTCGATCTCATTCGGAACGAGATCCACAGCACATCAAAATAAACCATTAATGCGATTAGTAAAAATAGCATTATCGTTTTGTTTTATAGCAATTATTTCTATGAAATAGTCATTAATTATCCACTTTTCCACTGTATAACTGGATGAGCTGGAGAGACGCCAAATTATATAAGTGGGTTATCGTCTTATTCCGCAAACGGTTATCATTAATTAACCTTGAGAGATCTTAGCTATGGCCGCCCTCAGACCACGAAACAGAAACGCTCAATCTGCTATTACGTAGATATTATTATTTAAGTAGGTACATATAATATTTTATAAGTATCGGCGATGGACTCGCCATCTGACACGTTGGCATCAAAAATATATCCCCAGCGAATAGTGGTACCCACCCATCTCTGCCTACCCCTTCGGTGACCCTTGTGAGAGGGACTGATTGAACGTCACATACTAAATATAAAACTTCAATTACCACCGTTAACAAGTAAGAAAACCTGTCATTAAAAGAAACGACTATACAAACTTCCCAGCTTTCCTCTTTAACATTGGTTCGCTTTTACGTAAGGGTAGAAAAAGATTTAATTTACATATAAATACTTTGCAAGAGGAGCAATTTATTGTCCTGCATGGCTATCATTTAAATATTCAGATGATTTATAAAAAGGTATTTGAATTAGTTTCCTATGTGCATCCAGCTAATTGTCTATCTTCGTCCCAAATGTCATCCAATTTCGTTCAGTAGTTTTTGCATTAACGAAGAACAAAAATCCACAAAAACTTTCGCATATATAATATTAATAGAATATATAATACTTTGCTGAAGTTGCGTCATGCGATGACCTACACAGTTATAGAGAGCATAAAGTGAGCTTGTACACAGACCGCGTAAGCTCTCGGGATGTTACTGTATCGTACACGTACATCCTGTATTCATAGTTCAACTGAAATATATATTTAGAAGCGCGTTCAATGTGGGTCAATGAACGGGGAAAGTCCGCTTGGTTTTACTGAAACAGGAATAGAGAATACGCGAGAGTTCCTTTTCAAGCTTATACAGATTTCCTCACGAGGTTTTCCTTCACCGCAAAACCACATTAGTTCTGAACAAACTTAATTCAGACCGTTGGGATTCGAATCTTTATTTTTCATTTTTTGATTTTGATTTTGATGACCGTCCAATCTTTTAATCACTGAGCCACCAGAGATTGCTTTAAGAGCTATATTAAAAACTTCGCTCGAATCGCCCCGGATTCTTTACGTGTAGTAGAGAATATTTATACCTATTGTCTCCAATACCTACATGTTCGCAGGGTAGCATCAGTTAATTTCACCCAAATACCATAATTACCGTAATTTTAAACTTAAACTACTACTCTGCCTACACCTTCGGGGACCTTGTGGGAAGGGGTGAGGATATAGTATTATTATTAAACTTAAACTTTTCGTTTAAGTAAGTTATCGTTTCAAACCGCATGAAAGCGTTCAGTAGTTTTCGAGTTTATCGCAAATAGATGCAGCGAGGGACTTTGTTTTATAATTTTACTAGTTGTCCCGCCCAGCTTCGCTTGGGTGAAAAAATAAAAGCCACGGACCCAGTGGCACCACCTTTCGTGTCTAATTATGAATTTAAACCATTATCGAATCCACCTGAAGAAACACAAAAAAAAACATTAAAATCGTTCCAGCCGTTTACGATTCTATAAGGGACATAGAGACAAACATTCATTGTTATTCATTATTATGTAATAATATATCGCGTATGATAATAACCTATTGTAATATTTAAAGTAATAAAATCACTTTTGTATATATTATTTGTCACATGTGACGCGTGTAAGTAATGCGAGTACATTTCTCTCTCTCAACATGAGTAATGCATACGAGTCCGCAACGCTATTAACAAATGAGCTTAATGATACAAATGTGGCATACATTGAGTTCATTTCGAGCCTAAACTATTATTAAGTCGGCTTCAATTAATCTGTGGAAGACAGATGCGCCATTGAGGGAAATGGGAAACGGGCACGGGTGCTTTTCGTGCGCCACACTAGTATACAGTAGACTAAGATACATACATACATACATACATATAATCACGCCTCTTTCCCGTAGGGGTAGGCAGAGACCACTTCTTTCCACTTGCTACGATACTTACATACTTCTTTCGCTTCGTCCACTTTCATTATTCTTTTCATACATGCTCTTCGGTTTAGGGTACTCTAGACCTGACCTTTTTTCAAGACATCGATAATTTGGTCTAGAAACGCCCGCCTAGGTCTACCCCTTCCAACACTTTCATTAAAACTCGCCTTATAAACTTTTTTCGTCAATCTTTCTTCATTAATTCTCTCGACATGACATGGCCAAACCATCTCAGCATACCTTTCTCAATTTTTGTCACTACATCTTCTTTCAGATAAGACTAAGATACAATATATAATAATATATAAACGCGAAAGCTTATCAGTATGTTTGTTCCTCTATTACACAAAATCTACTACACAGAAAAAGATAAAAGATCACCTTAAGATAGGTTATAAGCTGGATTAAAACATAGAATATGATTAATTATAAAAGTTACACGAGGAAATCGAAGGGCCATAGCAACACACATATATTATATAATTATATATACATAGTGTATTGTATTTTTGCAAAGTGTCCAACTCTCTGCCTGTACAACATGATATCTTATACCAAATTTAGGAAAATTAAGGAGTAGTTAAGTCTATGTCTAAAGAGACTCTAGACTTACATACAAGTCTAGAGAGAACTGGCGCTCTATACTCTCTGCCTACCCCGTTAGGGACTTGGCGTGATGATATGTATGTATGTATATGTTTTGTCTATTTTGAATCACTTTAAAGTTCGTGGTGCGTTTAAAAAGTGTACTGTGTTTGAGTGCTCGACTGAGTGATTTTACAGAACATCGCAGCATAGCACTGCTTCTGGTTACTACATTTTCCTTCTTCACCCTATGCCTACTCATACTTTATGTATTTTTGCAAATCGATTAAAGTGCACTTATATTATAATAAAGCGTCGACAAAGCCAAACGCTCGTATAAAACATTTAAAGCGTGTGTTCTTAAAACTCGTGCTCATTTGATAGAACAAGTTGTGTGCCATATTTACAACTTTATCACCGTTTAATAGACTTGGATCTGTGGACTGCTGTTTGTCTACCTTTGTTCTTCTTCTGAAGACAGTTTGTGGTTCCAATATATTTCGATACAACACATGAATGTTTTAATGGTGTTTTAAACTGGCATTTTTGTTTACAGCGAATTGTTCTCGATCGGACGAAACTCCATCTTAAAACGTGGCGATTTAAAATGGATAGTCAAAATCAAAATGGGTTTGTTATTCCAGTTGTGTTTTAAGCTTTTATGAATGGAAGAATACCGTTTTAAATGAAGAAATAATTATAGTTAAAACATCACGAGGCATCCGCTAAATGGGACGAACCAATAAAACTTTAATTACGTCGGACTTTACGTATGATATTCAAGATGTATGAGCAGAGGAAACGAATTCCAGATTAGTTAGTTATATATGTACATCTATACTATTAAATGAAATTGTCTGTATTTCACCTTGGTATATAAAAAATAGCAGTTTTTTCGAAATACATAAAGTATAACTAACACTATTTATAAGTTTGTTGACTGTGTTTGTTTGTTTCAATTCAAAAGAGTTTGTTTCAATTCAAAAGAGTTTGTTTCAATTCAAAAGAGTTTGTTTCAATTCAAAAGAGTTTGTTTCAATTCAAAAGAGTAGCATCTCTTCATAAAATTTAATCTGCCAGGAAAGTCTTGTGAAAATGTATGCAGCCGTTACTATATTTATTTCACATAATATATGTTTGAAGTATAAATCTTCACTCCTTTTTAATAGGGAAGGGGTAGGCCGAGATGTGTGTGTAGGTAGTACCCATGTACTCACTTTCGGCCAGATATATATCTTCTAGGTTCCAACGTGACAGATGGCGAGTCCATACCCGTTACTCAAGCACGGCACCTTTTAATTTCTTATTCCTTCACCGTAAATCTTGTGGTGTTAGACACACCACGAGCTTTACTTACTTATCACTGTACTTAAGTGCAGAAAAAGTAATTGGTACAGTCGGGGTTTGAACTTGCAATCTTTTGTTGCAGGCGCTCGAACCACTCGACCACCACGGCACTTTGTATTATATAAGTTTTACATCGGACTCTCAAGGAAAACTCGAAACCGACGAGCATGTATGAAGAGACTGATGAATGTGGACGAAGCGAAAGAGGTTAGTAAGTCTAGAGAGAACTGGCGCTCTACACGCTCTGCCTACCCCGTTAGGGATTTGGCGTGATAATATGTATGTATGTAAGTTTTATATATATTTATTAAACGCGGGCGCCGCCGCGCGGCAAGTCACGTTACATAAATTTATGTACATATTTAGAGTGGATATATATTAATATGTATTATACATAAACTGGGGCAAAGACGAAAAAGGCAGTCCTGAAACGTATATTCCAGCTAATTTGTTTGAAAAGCGAGTGGGTGTGCAGAAAGCTATCTTTTTAATGCTAATGATGTACTGAGCAGTTTATTTTCAGAACGGCGACCAAGCCAATTTTTCGTGTCCAGCGTATCTTGATCCCTCTTGTCACCTTTGAGTTTGACAAGTCTTACTATCACAGGATTAGAATATGAAGTGTGAGGGTCAAGAGTCGTTGGCTATTCGGTGCATGTACACAGGAAAAATAATTACTTCGATTCGAGTTTCTTCATAGAGAACGTTGACCTGTTATGTATGTAATTGGATGAATTTCTATGAGCTAGGTAGGTAGGAAACGTTTATGCGTACTACAGAAACTGTACTGTACTCTCTACCGAGAGACGAGTTCGACGAGTTGCTGTATCTCAACTCAGTTTTTCTCCACTAAAGTTACAGTGATTAGCCACACCGCGAGCTTTACGGTGAAGGAAAACATCGAGAGGAAACCTGAATACGTTTGAGAAGAAATTCAAAGACGTATGTGTAGTCGTGCTAGAGAAACGGATATAGACTCACCATCTGTCACGTTGACGCCAAAATATATCTCCGCCGAAAACAGGGTGTTTTTGAACCTCTTGGTTCTAATTAAGCTTTAAATTTTTCTTTGAACGTTTACCGGTTTCCTCACAATTTTTCCTTCATCGAAAAACTCGGCGTTTTAAATCACTACTCAAGTTCATGAGAAAATACTGCTGAAATACGGTTTGAATCCGCGATTGCAGGCGACTACTTAAACCCCTCAGCCACCAAGACCCTTGTAATTTCCTTTGCAAAGATTACGATGTACTGTCATCATTTAAATGATTCTAATGGCAAAGAAAACATTGGAGTATTTGCATACTGTTGACCGACTTATTGGAGTCGTGTTCCATGTTACAATATATTTTGTGTCCACTCTTTGGTGAACTTACATGACTTACGTTAGCCGTGGCGGCCGAGTGGTTCGAGCAGTTGTCTGCGACGCAAAGGTCGCAAGTTCGAATCCCGACTGTACCAATGAGTTTTTCTGAACTTAAGTACAGTGATAAGTCACACCACGAGCTTTACGGTGAAGGAAAACATCGTGAGGAAGCCTACATACGTCCGAGAAGAAATTCAAAGGCGTATGTATAGTCATGGCTGAGTAATGGCGATGGACTCGCCATCTGTCACGCTGGCACCTAATATACCTCTGGCGGAAAGTGGGTGTGTGGGTATTACCTATACACCTCTGCCTACCCCTTCGGGGATCCTTGTGGGAAGGCGTGAGGAAGGCGTGCATTACTAGATGTCACCACTTATATAACTAAGAGAAGCACGGTTGTCCGTCTGTACTCATACGTCAACGTAAAATCAAGTGTAATGTAGGTTTCTCAATGAGTTCGTGACAGGTGCTCTGTACTCAATTTTTAAGAACTAAGAACAGTTTTATCACATTGAAGTAGTGCTTAAAACACAGCGACCGACATGCCATATGCAAAGTTGGCACCTAAAAATATATCACGAACGATGTGTGGGTGTAAATATACCTCTGTCTACGCCTTTGGCGTCCATATAGCTGAGTGTAAAATATAAAACGTATATTTCACGTAAGTAATTGAGTACTCTTTTATAATGCAAAAAAATCTATACAACATGGAGTAGTTGACTAAGCCTCTCAGAAAAACTTAGAGTAATTTCTGGTGACCCTAAGAAAATTGGGATAAACGCCAGAATAAAGAGGAAGAGGGAGAGTAATTATATCGTAATAATAATAATACCATGGGACAATTCCACACAAATTTATATAGTCCCAATTTAGGCAAAGCTTGTTTTATGGGTACTAAACAACGATATATTTACGTATATAGATAGATATATACATAATATATTTGAGCATAATATATAATAATATATAGCATAATATAGTCGTGCTGGAGTAACGGCGATGGACTCGCCATCTGTCACGTTGGCACCTAATATATCTCTGGCGGAAAGTTGGTGTGTGGGTATTACCTATACACCTCTGCCTACTCCTTCGGGGACCCTTGTGGGAAGGCGTGAGGATATTTATTATTATTATTATTATTATAAGGATAAATACTCGTGTTCATCACAGAAATATCTGCCCACAGCGGGAATAGAACCAGCGACCTCAAGTTTCGCAGTCAGGAGCTCTAACCACTAGACCAGACGGCCGTTTAATAGATAAAACAAAGAACTGAATTAGCAAGTGACAAGGCAGTCGTGTAGCTGCGAGAAAAGTCGGGCGACTTATATATATAGGTTCGCTTAAAATTTGCACATTTCTCAACAAACCACAATTAGGTCACTGCTTTTAGCAGGCAATCTATCATTGTTACATAACGTTTCACCGTTATTGTATAATTTAAATTGGAAATTAACACGGTTACAAGCGTTTCTCGAGCTCGTCCCATTCAGTAAACTACGTATTATTTAACTCGCCAGTTTAGTTAAGGATTCCAGACCAGATCGCTACAAATAGTCTTTACTTATATCGTTTTTATTAACACATTATTGTGTTATCTGTATAATTCCTATATTCTTTGTTAGTCTATATAGATAGCCAATCTATATCTGTTTGTAAAATCAAAGGAAAAGCAAACATTTTTATAAGGTACTGAAAAATCTCTGATTTGTTACGGCTAATCTCCGAAACGGTTGTACTGATTTTGACGGGATATTAATTATCAGATAACTCAAGTTATAAGAAATATGTCTTTCATTTACAATAACAACAATTAATAATATTTACAAAGAACAGTTGAAACTAACTACTTACAGATAAAATATTTGTCCCAAATCGGTATCCCGAGGCAACGTGCCAAGAAATATTAAGTTATTTTATTTTATTATCTATACTCGTTTCATACAGAGACTGTTTTTTTTATTTTTTTATCGCTCTAATTTAAACTACTAATCCGATTTGAAAAATTTTAACATCAGGTAGGTAGTTTATTGATATACATTGATAGGCAGTATATACCATGTTGCTAGGCGCTACTAGAAATAATAAAACTTATAATAAAATTTAATTGCATCACACATTACGTTTACGAGCCTATCAACGTCCCGCAAAGGGTGAGTGCAAAGTGTTTTTAAATCTTTTTATATAATTATTTATTATACGGCCACAATCTTTCTGGTCGTAAATTAAAAGACATTTTAACTATAAAATAATTTACCAGGTGTAAAAGTCAGGAAACGCGATATATCTTTTTGGATAGGCTTAAGATTTAGCTCTTAAGACAGCAGAATGACTCATTCCTAATGTGCCATGCTTTTCCTTCAATAGAGAACTTAACTTATGTTTAAGGCTAATAGTTAGTCGTTTCGTACTCTCCCCTTTCGTACTGTACTTCAAATGTTGAACTTGGAAGATTGCATAGGTACATCACGTTGAGTCGCTCGCGAGAGATTGCGCCAATGATGTCAAAAGTACTCGTTTGAATACTTTTGACATCATTGAGTGACTGATTTTATCTATATAGTTAGGACGTGGTCATCCTCTGCCTCTTCCAAACACTTACGCATAGGATTTGTCCAACTTTTTGTGTCATTGAACAAAAAGCTGCCATCAGCAAGGTCCCTAGTTATCATGAATCCCTGCGATTTATGGAATCACAATTCACCTACCTGTTACTATCAGCGATAGTTTTCCCCTTATTCCTGGGGTGGTTCTTCTTCGGTCTGACAGCGAGCTTGTGCCTAGCAGCGGAGGAGTCGAGAAGGTCCGCTTGCACGTCCAATGCGGGGTCGCGGGCCCTGGGTAGGGAGGGTTCCACACAATTATGGTGTTCTACTGTTACTATTGGGTTGGAGAGCAAGGAGAGTATTGTTGGGGGTTGAAAAGTGCTGCATACAATTTATTATTTTTACAAAGTTAATTACAAGTAATCAGAATGAATGAATGAATTTATATATCTAGGAAGCATGTTTACACGAGATGGAAAGTATGAAAAAGATATTGAAAGAAGGATAACTGCCGGAAATAAGGTGAATGGAGTCATGTCGGCGTTGATGGGCAGAAAAAGTCTGAGCAAGAATGCTCGAGTTGCTGTACCTACCTACCTTATTGTATGGCAGCGAATCCTGGGTATGTCAGAGGAAGTATGAAAATAGCTTGAATGTAGTCGAGATGCGATCTCTTCAAAAATGTGCGGAGTAACGATATTAGATCGAATCCGCAATGAAGAGATTCGCAAATCAACTGGCGTGAATGAGGGCGTGATTGTAAAGATGAAGAAAGGCATGTTACGTTGGTTTGGACACATAGAAATGATGAGTGAAGAAAGATTGACGAAACAGACATACAAAGCAAAAGTGTGTGCAAGAAGAGGCAGAGGAAGGCCACGTTCCAACTACCTGGATCAAATAGATCGCACTCTGAAGGACGGGAACGTTAAGAGTACCCGAAACCGACGAGCATGTATGAAGAGACTGATGAATGTGGACGAAGCGAAAGAGGTATGTAAGTCTAGAGAGAACTGGCGCTCTATACTCTCTGCCTACCCCGTTAGGGACTTGGCGTGATGATATGTCAGTATGTAAGTAATCAGATCGACAAATTACGTACCAGAAAAATCATCAAAAACATAATATGATCTGATAGCTATGTGTTTTTAAACAAATGAAAATCTCAAGTTTTTCCCCGCGGTCTGTATCATTGTTTTATTTCTTAATTTAAGTACAGTGGTTACTCACTACACGAGCTAAACGGTGAAGGAAAAAATCGAGAGGAATGCCTGAAAAACCTGCATACGTTTGAGAATAAATTTTGAGCCGTTACTAAACGTCAGAAAACTAAGAAAGTAACTAAAAAAGAAAAAAACTCGCCACCGGTCAAGAAATGTCACAGGAGTGTTCATACACTTACCCGTTCGGAGACCCTGGTAGGAAAGCGTAGGTTAACTGTAAGAGGGTGAATAATTAAGCGGTTTACTTGACATCTACAGCCTAGATTTGTTGGTCAAACGTATGCATGTTCGTACTCGATGTTTTCCAAGCTCGTGGTGTGCCCAATCACGGCACGGTAAAGAATTAGATTTTTCACTACAAGCATGTGTCACAAACCATTTCAGCGCCAAGCGTTAAAGTAATAAAACACGCAAACACGCAAGAGCTTGAGCACTCGTAAATTAGCTAAATGATTTAAAAACAAAGCAGCTTCAGCCGGCTTAAGTAAATATGTGTATATTTCTCTCAAATATTTACGGCACGTACATAAATGAAATATTGCTTAGCTAAACATATTTTAAAGCTATCAAAATGGCTGAATTAAATGTCTGAAATCAGAAAATTACGAGTACTAAACTCGTTTGCAACTGCGCACTCCCAAATGTTTTAACGCTAACGAACGCCCATTAATCCCACCCTATCTATGTAAGAACATATTAACTGATTCCTTAAGTGTTTGGAAATTAGGCTGAGGAACACGAGCATATACAGTTTAAAATGGGTTTTAACACATTTTTTTTGTAAACTCATGAAAATAGCATAAATGCAATTGAGATGCGTTCGCTTTACAAAATGTGCGGCATAAAGATTTTAAATCGAATCCGCAATGAAGAGATTTGCAAAACAACTGGTGCTCTACTCTCTCTGCCTTCGTTAAGACTCGGCGTGATGATATGTATGTACATATGAATTTGTAAGCGCTTCGAATAAATTAGTTATGTCCTTTCCATTACATCTTATACTACACCTAAACAGTTTTTAGTGGTACGGAGGTTTTGCGACAAGGGTAGATTAATATCCGAACACGCGATGCAATAACTATCTACATCTTTCTAAAAAAAAATTAACTAGCAGTGTTATATCCTCACGCCTTCCCACAAGGGTCCCCGAAGGGGTAGGCAGAGGTGTATATGTAATACCCACACACCCACTTTCCGCCAGAGGTATATTAGGTGCCAACGTGACAGATGGCGAGTCCATCGCCGTTACTCAAGCACGACTATACATACGCCTTTGAGAATTTCTTCTCAGACGTATGCAGGTTTCTTCTCGATGTTTTCCTTCACCGTAAAGCACGTGGTGTGACTAATCACTGTAGTTAAGTTCAGAAAAACTCATTGGTACAGTCGGGATTCGAACTTGCGACCTTTGCGTCACAGGCAACTGCTCGAACCACTTGGCCACCACGGCTATTGAGCTATTGTATGTGAATAAATTATTTCAATTCAATAAATTATAAGTATTGAACGACTCATTAAAGCTTTTAAACAAACGAATATTCTAAGCGAAGCTTAGAATATTAGTTTATAAGAAAGACAAAAATAGTACAGTACCTGTACTTACAACAAATATGTACTTACATAAAATACGGCTCGTGCCGTATGTGCGTGTATGTGTATGCGTGTGTGCGTGTATGTTTCTCCATTAATGCGCGTGTGTGTGTGAAAAAGAAGGTTACCGAGAGCTTTACATTGTCTAAGCGAACAGTTTTAACCCTCAATGAGTCAGGTGTACATTACATCTTCCTACATTTCATAAACAGGTCTAGTATTTGTCGTGGAAGGCAGAGAAAATAGATTACTAATTTCTAACCCCACAATGTCCTCTTTTCTAGAAAGCTTACCACATTAAAAGACCACATTTTTTTTTTCTATGCAACAAGAGTGGCAAACAAGCATACGGCGGCCCATCTGATGGGAAACGGTTACCGCAGCCTATTTACGCTCACGATATCACGAAGTATCACTTGCGTGTTGCCACTCTGTGTTCGGAGAGTTATAGTGTGTTGGCAGCATAATGGGTTTAATCCCTCTGCTTCCAACACAATGTAACAATCCTCTTCCATCCCCAAGGAGCTCAATACTGGAATTATTAATTAAACCTTATTCACCGCGTAGGAACACAACACAAAAAATTGTGTTATTTGGCTACGGACTTCTATAAGGTGGAGGTCCTGCCCCAGTCGGGCAGCTCCGAATTCGAACGGGAAACCCGTTATGCACTACCTCTCTTAAAATTAAAAGATATAAATAATACCTCGTTGCGTAGCTCAAATAAAATACTGAGAATTTGATATTTCTTCGACGACAAAAACTATTTATCATTTACAAAGTGTATTTTTAGAGCAGAGTCGTAGAGTTACCATCAATCATGTGTCAGATGACCAGTGTCAGGGTCCAGGTTGTCGTGTCGCGGTATATTTAAACAGAGGTTATTGAGTGCTTAAAGGTCAGAAATGGATGGAACAACTATGGATATTGTATAATTAAATGAAAGCCCACACGAGGCTACCCGCAAGTGTAGGCAGAGGTGAGTAAGTAGTTCCCATACACCCTTTTTTTCGCTGGACACGTATATTAAGTGCCAAAAGGTGCTGTGGGGAGGTGAGCAGATATATTAATAATAGCCGGAGTGGCCGAGTAGTTCAATCAGTTGCCACAAACCACCATCTTTGAATTCCATCTCAAACCTATGTAGGTATTTTCTCGACGCTTTGCTTCACCGCAAAGCTTATGGTGTGATTAATCACTGTATTTAAGGTTAGAAACTCTATGATGCAGTCGGGATTCGAACTTGCAATCTTTGTGTTGCAGGCAAATAACTACTAGAACCACTCGGCCAACACGGCTCATATAAGTATACATACTTATTTCAAAAGTTATGTTTACTGTCTTTAGAGACGAAAAATTCATGACTCCGCGTATAGTACCGATAGTTTCAATCTTGTTTGTAATAATAATATAATAATAATAATATAATATATCCTCACGCCTTCCCACAAGGGTCCTCGAAGGGGTAGGCAGAGGTGTATAGGTAATACCCACATACCCACTTTCCGCCAGAGGTATATTAGGTGCCAACGTGACAGATGGCGAGTCCATCGCCGTTACTCAAGCACAACTATACATACGCCTTTGAATTTCTTCTCAGACGGATGCAGGTTTCCTCTCGATGTTTTCCTTCACCGTAAAGCTCGTGGTGTGACTAATCATTGTACTTAAGTTCAGAAAAACTCATTGGTACATTCGGGATTCGAACTTGCGATCTTTGTGTCGCAGGCAACTGCTCGAACCACTCGGCCACCACGGCTATAATATAATGTATAATATATCCTCACGCCCTCCCACAAGGGTCCCCTAAGGGGTAGGTTACCGTAGCCTATATACGCTTACAATACCGAAGTATCACTTGTGTGTTGCCACTCTGTGTTCAGAGAGTTATACTGTGTTGGCAGCATAATGGGAGTATCCCTCTGCTGCCAACACAATATAACAATCCTCCCCCCTCCCCAAGGAGCTCATTACTGGAAACCTTATTCACCGCGTAGGAACACAACACAATACATTGTGTTATTTGGCTACGGACTTCTATAAGGTCCTGCCCCAGTCGGGCAGCTCCAAATTCGAACGGGAGACCCGTTATGCCCTACCCCTCTTAAAAGATGTATAGGTAATACCCACTTCCCGCCAGAGATATATTTTAGGTGCCAACGTGACAGATGGTGAGTCCATCGCCGTTGCTCAAGCACGACTATACATACGCCTTTGAACTACATCTCATACGTATGATATTTTGTAAATTGTTTTTTCATTATCAGTACCCTAAAACCTTTCAAAAGTGCATTTCGAATTAAAAAATATTAATACAGACAGACATTTCAATTTTATTTATCAGTATAGATACGAAGAGTAACATAAATCCATGTCTGCGAGTAATATCCAGAACATGACTGCACAGCAAGTACTGTGCGCCAGTGAGCGCTATTTAGAGCTGCCCCAGAAACGAAGTGACGTCACTGACGGCACAGATTCAATGGGGTTAGCACACCCTGTGCCAACGATCATTTACTCGCCATGGAGAGTGATACCGTGAATGAAATTGGAGATTTTTGCTAAGAAAGTAATCATCTACCGTATTAAGAAGACGTGGTGGGGAGTGATTGCTTGAAATATAATGATTGTAAATTCATTTTCGTGAGTTTTTCTGAACTTATGCACACCACGAGCTTTACGGTGAAGTAAAACATCGGGAGGAAGTCCGCATATGTTTGCTACTTTGTGCTTGAGAAGCGGCGATGGACTTTGGCACAGAAAATACAATATAAAAAAATATATCTCCGGCGGAAAATGGATGTATTACTGTACGGGTACTACACACTTGTGCCTACCCCTTTGGGCAACCTATTATCATGTTATACTATCAAACGACCACGACAATATATGAGTCAGATGAAGGAAGACTAGGTAAGTCGTTGGTACATACTCTTCCTCTGCAGTTTCCAAACACTTTCGCATTATATAGGTATCTCTATTATTACTCTTTCTTCACATATCCTTTGTATACGTTCAAACCAACGTGGCGTTGCTTTCAACGAGACATATTTTCATTACAAATACACCTACGCTACAAAATTACTCTAGAGACATCTATTTGCGAATGCAAAATATTAAATTCCATTTGAAGCGTTGACTCTATAGGATGGAGATCAAAGGCTGACCCAGTGATACAATTAAAAGGTTAATTGCTTCCGCAGACATTGAACTCACAGTTGAGGAAGTTAACACAGTAAAAATAGTCGTAAAAAATATAATAAACATCAAAGCTACTTCAATATGTTGAACTAGGTACTTAGCTAACTACACGTAAGTGGAAAATTTCATTTGAAGTGTCAAAATGTCCATTAAAAGGAGTAATTTGCTAAATAAACTATCAAATTTGATGAGGATCCATAAATCTGAGTGTTATGAGAAATGCTCTACCTGGCGGTGATGTTGGCCTACTGCCAAACTGACTTGGCACCTACCAGCGACTAGCTCTGACCCGTGTCTTTGTCTGAGTATTTTCCAAGAATTTAAGACTGGACTATTTATTTTTATCATCATCGTTTAATTTAATTACGTCTGTTCGAGGGCTCGTGGCACAGTTGTTACAACGCGTATACGTCAAGCAACCCGATGCATGATCAGTACTTGAATTGGAGACCCAATCGAATATGTTGCCTTTTCAATCATCTGCCAATTTAGAAAACGTACTACAGACCTTTGTCTGGAAACCGATCTCTCTGTAATGACGATTGCCAAGGCCGGCAGCTGCTTCGTGTAAAGATCAGGTAGCCAGCCAACTAATTTTCAGCTCAAACTTGTATGGGATAAGGTCACGATAGCATGTCTTTCAGAATAGGGTTTAAAGAGGTTATTATTATACTGCCTATATACACGAACTTAGTACTGGCCACAAACGTGCTGCAGAATGAAGACAAAAGAAAGAAATGTGACAAATATAATTGGAGGGAATATGGCAATATAGTGAGGTGTAATTGTGGAATATAAAAATATTTCATACCTACATACTTAAAATACTATCTTTATATCCATAAACGACACATAATCAAGTGTATTTAGTTACTTATACATGTCTAATATTGTTATTTAGCTATTAGTGAACTTCTCAAGGATTGAAAAGTATAAATAACTTAGCAAAACAATCTGGTAGATATATTTTTTATATTTAAATAGTAACGAAACTATTTTAATAATGTTTAACATAACTTTAACACCACTTTTTACTGAATTCTCAAATTAAATCAGACATTATATAGACGTATGTAAATAGATGTTGTCTGTTTACGAGTATACGAACAAAGAGGCAACACTACCATTTAAAATGTATATAGAAATGTAGGTAAATAAATTATACTTTTTAAGTTGTTTACAGAAACGAGAAGCGCCAAAAATATCTGAAGGTTTCAGATAATATGTATTCCTCACCTGTAGACGAGTGACCACTGAAATTCATAAAATACTCTAATATTAGATAACAATTTTATTGGTTCTATAGCTATTTGGACTCATCTAGCCCTGTGAATCACTGTGAGCCATTTCGAGAGACACCCACACTTAACGTGAAAAATGTTTCGTAAATTCCTATGGAATGGTGATCTTGATTATTCGTAGATATGATCGTTGAACTTGAATTTTCTTAAACGATCTTAAAAAAGATTGTGAGGTTTGAATTAAATATGTATGTTATTAGCTATATATATATTTAAGTAGGTTGGTAATATTACCAACACTGCTATGTATTGTTGCAAATAGTTAGCTGTTCAGCCTTGTAAGTAAAAATATTTTACAGGTGTACTTATGTTTGTCCCAGTATTTACTTACGGACGGTAAGACACGCCATTTAAAAAGAATCCTTATTCCGGTACCAAATGTATTCTAATTATATTAAAAAAAATACAATCAAGACAAATACGATATCATCGATATATAAACATAAATGCTAAAAGGAAACTCCAAGAATTTTATTGAATTTATTACATACAGTGTAATTCACAAACGATGAATATATTGACATAGCTAATGCTTGATACAATAAAAGTTATCACATAGTTAAAATGTCGACCACAACACATAGTAATACTTAATGTATGTGTATACACAACATGAATTGAAAACGATTAAGCGGGGTATTTACACTGACACATGACTCTTGAGTATTCCATCTTCCTGGTGCGAACTCATCAGTAATAGTACATTTTGTATGTGGGAACGCTAAACACATAGTCCAGAGTGGAACCTCTGGATTGGAAGAAATGATTCTCGTAACAATACACACGCCCTCTGTACCTGCATCAACAACAACTCATTACGTCGAGTGAGCTACTAGAGGGTTAGGAATGATAAGCAATGGTCGGTGAGCGATGGAAAAATACACGTGCGGTGGAATCTTATGTGTTGTGCAAGAGGTGCAATGAATTCCCGGTAAAAATATACTGCATATCGCAGCAGGCGCATCCATGATTCTAAAGTGCATTCTTGACATTTCCTCTAACCCATATACCATAAATACATGATACTTTCAACTTTAATATTTTCCGAGAAACTCGCAACGTACCCACGTTTCTAAATCGTTTCTATCTCGAGTTTTACGGTGAAGGAAATACATCGTGAGGATGCTTGGTAATGTGCATGAAAACGGCGACAGATTCACCGTCTGTGACGTTGGCACCTAAATACACTTCTCATCATAAAAATCTAAACACTTTTCAAGTTTATGTTTTGTAACGATTATCAGAAAAATTAGTATATTTAGGAATATATCTCAAATGTCCTTTAGTAGGGATTAATAAGAGGTATTTACTATCCACTATTAAACGACATTTCATATATATTCCTAAATATACTATTTTTTTCGATATAATCCTTACAAATCTATTTTCCTGGTGAGAAGTATATATTTTCGTCGAAAAGTGGGTGTTGTCATAATAATGTATAGTACATCCAACAATGTTATATATAATTTATGTTGTTGATATGTGTCATGACTAAGTAATATATATATACACTTGGGCGCAACAAGAGTTCGTTTTTTCATAAAAATATTTATTTTTTTAAAGTTCGCTTATACTGGAATTTAATGCAGGCGTGGATTATGATATACAAGATGTCCATGAATGATGTTGCATGAATAATATTTGTGATCGTATTAAATATATTAGTAACACATAAAACATGTTTAATACACGCTAGTTAACCGAGTTTAAAGTTGAAACGAGCCCTAGTTTCACAAGGCGTCTACGTCAGTTTATTTACGAAATAGAAATACTTCATTGGGAACACACTCGTGCAAAGCTCACGCCAGTGATATAAAGAGCGGTACTCACTTTGCTCCATGCGCGGCTTTCGAGTCGAGAACCTCCACGATATCCCCTGCCTTCAAGGACACTTCATCGTCGCCAGCGGCGGTATAGTCCGAAGACGCCACCACCACATCCTCTACCTGTCACAAAAGAAAGCTTACATCAGCAACTGTTAACATAACAATTCTTACTTCTCAACTGAAGGTAGCGTTACCTTCGGAGGACTTCGGCTACAACTAGATCTGGACCTCGATAGCGATCGAGAAGAAGAATATCGTCTGTAGCTCGGTGTATTCTCTAAGCTACTCATTCTACTTTTTGTATTTTCTCTGTCTAGTAAAACACCGCTGTATCTGCGCGACCAACCACCGAACTTAGTGATTCTCTGGTTATTACTTATGTTGGAATATCCTGTGAACGTTTGTAAGTCATCGTCTTTGTCATCTACTATAGGACAACTATACATCGAAAATCTGTGTGCAGAAGGTTGACTCAGATTAAGAGCTGAAAACACATGCAGCGGTTCAAAATGCCTAATTCCATTTTCGTCAAGGACTGTGTATGCAATTTGTCCTGTTAGGACTGCTCGACTCGCTTCACGTGGAACAACAGCTTGTAAACCTTTCTTCATTATAAGTAAAGCTCCTGGATGCTTTTTGCGTTGGAATAAGAACTCTTCTATAGCCAGACTGTTTTCTGGGTGTAGTAGATTTAATGGTACATCAGCAGATGTCAAAAGTGGCGGTTCTTCGGGTACTATCATGAGAGCCGCACTCTCTCTCACTAAATCTCTCAGCTTTGGATCCGTACGAGCCAATTCTGGGTCGGCTTCTAGTTTTTTCAACGCTGATTGCATACTCGTACTTGAATCCGCGAGCTTTCTCATGACGGTCATTCTTTTCAAAATGTTCATAGACGACGCATCGCATATTATGTCAGACAATTTATTTTCATCATTGATAAGCGCTTGTAAGCTTGTAGCGACATCCCTCATTCCCAAAACTTTGGCTAATCCAACGGATTGCACAAATAATTCATTTAAATATTCTTTGTCATTGCTTTTCAACGCCGCTTCGAGTTCTTTTGTACTGACATCTTGAACAGCAGCCACGATAGCTTTTTGCAAAGTTTCGGTTGCTTCATGTTCAGTTTTAATGAACGAAATAGATTCAGATATGCGACCCAATACATGTTGAAGGAAAGTTGTGTCACAATTTGAAATATTTTTGAATGCTGGTCCTAATACTTCATTTTCGCTGCTTAAAAAGTTTCCAAACTTCTCAATTATGTCTTTTTCGGTAAAGGAATGTTTACGTAAAGTACTGTTGACTGCCATTTTAATCAATTCAACTTTAGGCTCGGTAGTATTGTCAAGGATTTCTTCACAGAGAATGCTTTTATCTTCTTCCTTCTGAAGTATTTGAAACATAGCTGACACAAAATCTTCATCAATGGCTTTACCTAAAATAGTGTCAATGGACTTGAGAATTAGTTGGTATTTTTCTTTAGTGTTATTATTGTTATTAATTTCTTCAAATTGCTCAGCAGTTACAAGGGCAGCTAAAACAGCAGCAGCAATGGAATTTTTAACGTGCTCTTGATGAGCTGATTGTCCGTTTTCTCCAGTATCATCGCGTTCTTGCATTTCCAGGCGCTTTTTGCTTATTCGCCCTTTTTTAGAATCGTTTCCATTTGCGTCATTACTATTGTTCACGTGAATTTCTGATTTTAAGTGTACGCTCATTTCAATTATCGATGAAATAACGTCCATTAGCTGGTTTGCAACATCATCTTTCAATCCAAAATCTGTGACGAAAGCTCTTAATGCTTCCGAATTTTTTGTTTGGTTCATAATAACGTTAATTGCCGGTAATTCTGCAGGTACTTGTCTGCCGATAGACATTCCAGCTTCTGATAGCTGTCTTAGCATGTTTGTATCAATAGTTAATTCTCCTTTGGTTGATGTTGTATCATTAGGATTTGTTTTCACTTTTAATAACTTTAACTCTTCAGGCGTAACTACAAAACTTTGGACGGAGAATTCTAGGCCTTCTTCTCCTTCTGTTAAGTCAGGTGCCACAAATTTCAATCCTTCAGGTGTTTGTACAATTTGTCCAGGGACAAATGTGACACCGTGATCATCCGTCTCAACTACTCTACCAGGAACAAACCTGGGCCCTTCTTCTGTGTCAACAACTTGACCAGGCACAAATCTAGAACCTTCATCTTCGGTGGATATCACCTGCCCCGGTATGAATGTAGGACCAGCTTTAGTGTCAATAATTTGCCCAGGTACGAAACGTGGACCATCAATTGTATGTATTGTCTGACCAGGTACAAATTTTGGACCTGATTTTGTGTTTACAACTTGACCGGGAACAAACTTAGGTCCATCAACAGTATCAACAACTTGGCCCGGTACAAACTGTTCTCCGTTTTCAGTGTATACTATTTGACCTGGTACGAAAATTCCTTCCACCATCATCCCAGGGACAAAACGAGATTCATTTGCTTCGTTCTTAACAAGCCTTCCAGGCACAACTTTGCCTTCAAGCTTGGGTACTCTCGGACCGGGATAAAACTCAATTCCTTTGGCTGTTTGGATCATATGGCCAAACACATAAAGCGACTCTTCAGACAAGGAGCAAGTTTTGATATCTATTGGAAGGCCGGCGGGAGCACTCTCACTGAAAGTAATATCTTCAATATTTTTAGCAACAGAGAATTCTATATGTCCGTTTGCTTGAACAATAGTTTTTCCTGGCATAAATTTATCTCCACAATCAGTGTGCACTATTTGTCCTTCGATGAACTTTGGCCCGTCAACAGTTTCGACTGTTGTGCCGGGGACGAACTCTAAGGAGTCGTTGCTACAAGTTTTTGTAACTCCGGGGATAAAACAAGTTTCTCCATCTATGGATACAGTCTGTCCTGGCACAAATTTGAGACCATTCGGTGTGGCAATAGTAGCACCAGGGACGAACTGAAGTTCATCGTCTAGTTGTATTATTTGTCCAGGTACAAATTGCCACTCATTGTTTATCTTGGCGTTCTGACCAGGAGTAAAAATAATACCGCTGCTTTCATTTATCGTCTGACCTGGAATAAACTGAACGCCTTCGGGTGTCATAAGCGTTTGACCCGGTACAAATACTTCTTCTGATCCTGATTCAATCATTTTTCCTGGGATTAATTTTATTCCCTCTTCGGATAAGACTGTTTGCCCTTCGATAAATCGGTATGTTTCATCTTTGTTTTTTATTGTTTGACCACATACAAACTCTTCACCATTTGATGTGTTAAGTACTTGCCCAGCGAGGAAAAAAGGTTCGTCTGTATTTTCATTCATTACTATGTGTCCCGGAATTAGTCCGGGTCCAGCTGGGGTGTTAACAGTAAGTCCAGGCACAAAAATTGGCCCAGTAGGAGTTTCAACAGTCTGACCCGGCACAAACACGGGTCCTTGAGGCGTGTTTAAAACTTGACCCGGGATGAACTTTTTCGCTTTATGTATATCTATTGTGAGTCCAGCAATTTTTGCAATTTTCTCCCTTTTGCCCTTCTTAATGTTTTGCACAATTTCAGGTAATATATCTATAGTAGGGAGCATATCAGCTTTATCACTGACGATCAACTTTTCTATTACATCTGCAGTTTCCAACAATTTTTCAGGCGTAATTTCTTTGACAGCGTTTAAAACGGATTCCAAGGGGCGAGACTTTATCGGTTTTAATGGGTTCACACAGGGAACATTTTCTAATTGTATGGATACATCGCCAATGTTGCGATCTACTTCATATACTTCC